>NTHP01000183.1:855992-867589 GCA_003416845.1 Oplegnathus fasciatus
GCCATAGCATATGATTCACATAATTTTCATACTCATCAAACAATGTAACTCCATGTGGCCTGTACAGAAGCACCTGTATTCTTTGTTTCTCCACTCATTTATTGAGGTTTTTCCTTTAATTTATCACAGGTCTGTACATACTGAACACATTCATGCCTCTCCAGAGAAAAAATAATTTTGATTTTTGGGATGTTTGATTTTTGAAATCTTATATACGTCAAGTTGAAACTGAAGACTACAAGTTTGAAAATGAAAAAAAAAATCAGTGTGGCATTTGAAAGAAGTGAGCTTGCCAGACCTCTCAACTCTACTTGAGGCTACATTAGCCACTACTAGCATAACACACCTGAATCTGTACAGTCTATCAAGTTGAGTTGCATTGTGGGTAATGTCTGCAGCAGGTTTTGACCAGGAAGAAGAATGTGTGGAATAAAAAAGATAACGTCTTTGGTTCTGATGTATCAATTCTGATCTTGTTTTATAACTGTCCGCAGTGTTATAAGAGTGCAATGCTAAATTGGTAGAGTACTATTTTAATGATAACATAACCTTTTCTCTAGCGCCACCCTCAGGACACACACTAAGGCTTAAAGAATAACTAAATGATCAGCAAAGGTTTTAAGTTCATTCTTGACCTTGGAAACAGCAGTTGAAAAAAAACAATCTCACCAATTTCAGGTCCATTAAATAGCTGAATGCTTGATTTTCATCAGCAGATGTAGTTTTTCAGTTGGAATTTCTTTTGATTTCATTCATTAATTGTCTTCATTTTTGAGAAGTCCTTAAAATGCTTGGAAAACAATAGAAATTTAAACAATGTAATGGACTCTGCAGCCTCTTGGGGATGCTAGCAAGAGGTTAGGTTATCTAACCTCCTAATGTTCCAGTTGTTTCTAGCATACCACTAGAACCAGCACATCATGTACCATAAACCAGACAGACAACACTAGACTTATTTGGAGATAATGTATTAGGGTTGGGGTTAGGGTTAGGGTTAAAAGAGTGAAAAGGGGGTGAAGAGAGAGGTGGGGAGTAGAGACAGGAGAATGGGGTAGAGAGAGGGATGGGAATACTAGGGTAGTAGAGAAGGGAAGGGAAGGGGTTGAGAGAGAATAGAATAGGGTTGGGTGGGTGAAGTAGAATGGTGGTGGTGGTAGTGGTGGTTAGGGTTGGGGGGGTGTAGAGGTTTAGGGGAGGGGGGCAGGGCGGGGGGAGGGGTAGAGGGAAGGGAAGGGGAGGTTGTAGAGAGACAGAATAGAGTAGGGTGTGGGGATCGGGGGGTTGATTAAGTTCCATCGTTGTGGGAACAGCAGCTCAGTCGGCAGCAGAACATCCGGATTCTTTTCAGCAGGGAAGGTTTTTTGGTCCTCACAGCCTGATCCTGAGTCGAAGCCTTATCTTCCTTCGTCTTGCCCTTTTAGGATATTTGAAATAAAACAACAAGGTAAGTACAGAGATAAAAGAAAGACGTTTCAGTTCACAACCTCTGGTAAAAGAAGTATTCAGATCCTTAACTAAATACTTAAGTACAATTAGGAATACAATGGGGAAACCCTCTTTTGCAAGCAAAAGTTCTGCATACACAACTTTGACTAAATATGGCCACGAAGCCTTCATAGGGGCTATGCTGTTCTACTCTATGTAACTGAACTGTGAACTCTTAAATCTTATTGTGTCTTGTCTTGTTTAATCTAGTCTCTCTCTCTTTTTTCTTTCAATCTGGTCTAATNNATCAATTTCCCAGGTGAATGCATCCATACCTTGCGGAAGATTCGGCAGAGTCTGCTGCTCTTTTCAGCCTGGATCTTGTTGACATCAGTGCCGGAAGCAGCCATGACAACCTCCTCAACATCGGTCTGACAGTTTCTATTGGCAGAGTCACCAGACTGATGACAAGAAGAGCTTCTCTTCTCGGTCTCTCGGGTTTCGGACACGAGTGGGCTCTCTCTGTAATCTGGGACCTCATCCTCCAGACAAGCAGGTGGAAACCAGCCGATGGAGTATGAAGATGGGGCGTTTCCTGTCTCCTCTGATGTGGCATCCTCACCTTCTACATAATCAACGGGGGTGGAGTTCAGCTCACTAGAGCGCACAGAGCAGGATGTGGCTCGAGGAGACGAGGAGTCTTTGTGTCTAGATGACAATTTACTGGATGACAATTTGAGAGCCTCATCCACTGAAATGGGGTGGACCTTATTCTTGCGGCCTTTGTGAAAGCAGCTCCACCACAGCGACGTCTTCTTGTGGACTTTGATAGTCCGATTTGTCTTCTTCATTGCAGCTCTAGGTACAACTGTGAGGAAGGTATTCATCGCACAGAGCACTCTCGCCAAAATCTCCTTGCATGTTCTGCAACTTGAGAACTGGCAGCAGGTAACAGCATGGACATTGGAGGTTCCTCCATCCAGTGAGACTTGTACGCTCTGTGAGAGGACAGAGCTGACCTCATTTGTGATTGCTCTCACAATGGCTTCCGTGAATTTGGGTGATACGCTAATAGATGTGTTCGCACCAACCACATCACAGAATGCTTCTCCAAGGGAGCCTTTCAGACTCTGTGAGATGTTGTCCTCCTCCCTGAGAAGTTCTGACAGCAACTTCTGGCCAACTACCTCTGTCCCACATACCTGGGAAGAGGGGCGAGCAGACTGATAGATGGCTTGTGAAAGAACATCGGTGATCGTCTCTATGACGAGCTTCAGTACCTCCACACACATGTCAGCAAGCCTCTCCTTCACATCCAAGTTATAGACCTCTCTGCTTATTTCCCTCCGCTGCCTTAAAAAGAAAAAACAGTGAAACAAAGGTAAAACACAATCACAAAAATGTACACAACAAATGTCACAATTGTATTCAAGCATTCGCAGGAGTTTCAGTGAGAAAATTAGATAACCTACTCTTCTGTAAGACTGTCAAAGAATTCCTTGATAATTTTATAGAAGATGTTTTTTAGGCCAGTGATCTGGGCTACTGATGATGCTCCACTGTCGTCTTGGGAACCTTCAGGATTTCTGTCCTGCCCTGAAGGTCCTGGGGTTGAGTCCTTGTATATAGTCAGGTCTTTGTTTGTGACTGAAGACCTTTCTCCAAGATGTTCTGGTGGTGGTGATGAGCTGGTGGTGGATGGTTTTGAGACAGCATCTTCTTTCTCTTCTGGTGTGACTTTCTTATCCTCCACGTCCACCAGTTCCACGGTGGCAGAGCTCAGGTCTACTTGTATAGCAGCCCTGACGTCTGGGGAGGGTCCTGGGGAAGCATCTATGTTGTCCTCCATGACACCCTCTGGTGTAACATCCTCCAGAGGGACAGAGCTCAGGTCTGCCTTCTCTGCAGCCTTGATGTCCTCAATGGATCCAATTGAAGCTGTGAAAAACATTTGTGTTGGAGACGCACAATCAGATGTCAGGTCATTGCTGGCTGTCTCGATGTCATCCACATTTTGCTCATCTCCCAGGTGGACCTGTAGAGGTTGAAGATGTCCATCCTGTCCTGAGGGCCCTGGTTGTGAATCCATGTTTATGATGAGGTATTCCTCCATGACAGCAGACCTCACTTCACAATGCTCCACTGGTTGAGATGAGCCAGTGGGGGAAAAAGTTGAGGGACCTTTTTCGGTCTCTGGTGTGATGTCCTTATGCTCCACATTACCAGCCAACTCCAGAGGGTCAGAACTCAGGTCTGCTTTCATTGCATAACTGATGTCCTCGCTGGAGCGCATTGAGGCAGTGGGTGACGTCTCTTCTGCACATGGGGAGCCAGAGTTTGAGTCACTTCCCTCTGACTTGACAGTCTTGTCCAAATCATGTTCTGTTTCCTGCTGGACCTTTTTCTTTGGTTCCAACCTGAAGCAGCTCTTCCATGCAGACTTCATTTTCCTGTAAATCTTGCTGCCATGTCTGCCTGCATGTTTCTCGTCTGTCCTGTCAGAATCGCAAAACTTCTGTGTACTGACAGTCAGAATGGTCTTGCAGTCATCTTCTGCTCCTGGCAGCACCAGGGATGGTCCGTGTGTTGAATCCATATCTGTGACCAGCAGGTCTGCTTTCTCAGCAGCCACGATGTTCTTACTGGAGCCAATTGAGGCAGTGTTAGACATCTCTTTAGGGGACACACAGCTGGATGTCAGGTCGCTGCTTACTGACCCGATGCCCTCATCTATGTGTACATCTTCTGCTCCTGGCAGCACCAGGGAGGATCCATCTGTTACATCCATGTCTGCTTTGTCAGTAGCCCTGATATCCTCACAGGAGCCGATTGAGGGAGTAGGTGATGTTTCTTCAGGACATGAAGAGCTTGATTTCGAGTCACTACCCTCTGACCCGGCAGTCTCATCCAAATCATGCTCTTCTGCCAGCTGGACCTTTTTTCTAGGTTTCCATCTGAAGCAGCTTTTCCATGCAGACTTAATCTCCTTATAGATCTTGCTGCTATGTCTGTGTTCAGATTTTTCACCTGTCCTGTAACAATCAGAAGACTTCTGCGTATTGACAGTGTTAGGCACATGATGTGCTTCTTGTCCTGATGGTCCTGGTGTTGGAGCCATCTCAGTGACTAGGTCTTCTTCTGTTAATTCTGGTATCTCTCCTTGGCTCTCCGCAAACACTCGACGGAGGCTAAAAAATCTTTGCAATTGTCTCTCCAGCTTTTGATGGGTGCAACAAGCTGCTGAAGAATTGTCAGCCTCAGTCTCCCACCTGGAGATAGATTGCATCAGCTCGCCGATATTGGCAACAGCCAGATCCAGTGTCTCTGAGACGATCTTGCTAGCAGTCTCAGAGAGCACTGAGGTGGTCGAGGAAGCGGAGGAGACCGTCTTCTCGCTCTCCCTGCTGGAGGGTCTGGAGGTTGCATTCTGTCAGAAAAAAACATACAGTGGCAAAGTGTAAGATACAGGTATTACTAGTGCGGGGCCCAATGAAGTTGTCTTGTCCTCCTCAGCCTCAAGAGGCTCTGCTATCACACTGCTTTAACTTTTCACAAACTGCAGCTGTTTACAGTTTTTCCCAAAGGTGTATTTTTATCTGCATGGCCGAGAAATCTAACAGATCAGCCTACGTCCATCTTTTCAGGCAATTTCTCAGATCAATTTCTGTTCATCCACACAAATATGTCAGTAACATGTTTGAGTGGGTGAAGTAAAATCTTACACAAGATGTTTGAAAATAACATTATTTTGTTTTTCACTTGTTTTATCTCTTCATTTCCACCTTCTTTTACTTTTGACAATATAACGTTATGTATGTTTATGATCTATTGAATATTGTTATTTACTTTTCAGGCAGAAGCAACTGATAATTTAACTTCAGACCGACTGGGTTTTCAGTCACCTGTCTGTTTCTGACGAACAGATACGCTTCAGTTTTAATTACAGCTATCAATGCCAGCTGACTTGTGCTTCACTCACACTGTAACGTTAGGTGAGTAACTGCAACCTAAAGACCTTGCCATTGTCTTCTCATATTGCCCAACAATACCAACTGATTTTAGTGTTTTTAGCTAAACTACTGTAAAGTGTATTTATTAACAAATTGTTTACTATTTACTGTAAATCACTTGTTATCATGTGACTGAAAATCACTGGTAATTAACTGGAAAGTCTGTCTGTCTGTATGTTTTGTATCTAAACTCTTAATCTGAAAAGTAACTAGGAAGTGTAAAATAATCTAGCTCAGTAAAAAGTACAATATGTCAAAGTGGAGCAGAAATAAAATGTAGCCTAAAATTGAAATACTCAAGTAAAGTACAAGAACAACTTGAGTAAATGCACTTAGTTTGTTGATTGTTACCTCTTTGTTGTCCCTTTGTTGAGACATCTTTACTGTTTCTTCCTTCTTCTTTTTGTCTTGCGTGTCTATTCTTTGTATTGAGCTTTCTGTCTTCTGTCTCTGTCTGATAATTTGTCTTCTTGTGGATGAAATGTTCTCAGTTCAGAGTCCAGGACTGAAATGAGGTTCTCTTTGTCTCTGATATCTGTCTGTATCCTGGAATGGTGGAACATGGTGAGGTCACACACGAGTTCTGTTTTGATCTACCTGCTGCAATCCATTCCACACACACACACACGCGCGCGCGCGCACACACACACACACACACACACACACACACACACACACACACACAGTCGTGTTTCCATCCCTTCAGAGGACATTACATTGACTTACATTCATTTTCTGGAGACTTACCCCTGCCTAACCCTAACCCTTGCCTAATCTTAACCTAAACCTAACCTTAGCCTAACCTTAAACCAAGTCTTCCCCCTAAAATTTAAAGATTTACATGGGGACTTGCATTTTGTCCCCAAAAGGAAGGTGAGTTCCCACAGTATGACTGTGTAAACAGATTTATGTCCCCACAACATGAGTAATACATGTCCACAGACACACACCTCATACCTAGTTCCCACATAAACAGACAAAACTATAACACTGACTTCTTGAAAAGGCTCCACACAAACCTATTCCTTCCACATTCAAACTTCCTTGTCTCTATTGTATATTGTTTGTGTGTTGTGATGACTGAATCCACTTCATTGATAACATTTATTAGCAATTATATAGTGAGTATCAATGTTATAAGATGTGTAAAGATAATTGAAATACACATCTTGTTGAAGTGGCTAAAGTTCAAGCCCACAAAACAACACCGCACATGTGACAGAGGAGAGCTGCCAAGAGTCTCATATAACATCTGGCTATTTTTAAGTGTTTGTTGATGTATTTTTCAACAGAGAGGAGAATGGAAGGAGAAACTCAGGAAGTTTACTCTGGGCTTCCACAGACTGTGTTTGTCTCTGAGGTTTTATCTTGATTCAACTCAACTGGACAATTGGTCGAAAGGACTAAAGAAATATGGAAGGCCTAAAGAGCTTCGCAAAAGTTAATTCATTTATATTTTATAGGACAAAGGTGTTACAGGAACTGTAACTGGCTATCACCAAACTGGAATGGAATTTGTTGGCAACGTCTGTCCTGTGTACGTCCTGTGTATACATATATCACACACTGTGTGAACAGAAATGACACAAAGTGCTATATAAATAATAATTGAGCTCATAAAAATGCAATGAAAATGAAAATTCAAAGTAAAAAAATCTAAATGCAAATTTTGTCATTTCCTTTTTTAAAAACTATTTTTTCAAACTTTGTTAACTAAAAATGGTTTAATTATTTAAGCATNAATCCACTTCATTGATAACATTTATTAGCAATTATATAGTGAGTATCAATGTTATAAGATGTGTAAAGATAATTGAAATACACATCTTGTTGAAGTGGCTAAAGTTCAAGCCCACAAAACAACACCGCACATGTGACAGAGGAGAGCTGCCAAGAGTCTCATATAACATCTGGCTATTTTTAAGTGTTTGTTGATGTATTTTTCAACAGAGAGGAGAATGGAAGGAGAAACTCAGGAAGTTTACTCTGGGCTTCCACAGACTGTGTTTGTCTCTGAGGTTATATCTTGATTCAACTCAACTGGACAATTGGTCGAAAGGACTAAAGAAATATGGGAGGCCTAAAGAGCTTCGCAAAAGTTAATTCATTTGTATTTTATAGGACAAAGGTGTTACAGGAACTGTAACTGGCTATCACCTAACTGGAATGGAATTTGTTGGCAACGTCTGTCCTGTGTACGTCCTGTGTATACATATATCACACACTGTGTGAACAGAAATGACACAAAGTGCTATATAAATAATAATTGAGCTCATAAAAATGCAATGAAAATGAAAATTCAAAGTAAAAAAATCTAAATGCAAATTTTGTCATTTCCTTTTTTAAAAACTATTTTTTCAAACTTTGTTAACTAAAAATGGTTTAATTATTTAAGCATTAAATAAACTATTTTAATTCATCTATTTATTTATTCATTGTTATTTTGTTACACCTCATTCAAAATGAGTCCTATCTATGATCTTAATCTTATCAGGTTGAAGCCACGCGGTTGTATGGCTGCAGATTCATTTCAGAAACCAAACTGCTGAACATAATCCTTCCATTCTCTCCTTATATTTTTAGTTCATAGGTAAAATTATAGTGAACATCACTCACTCTGGGACATCTGTTTTATTTTATTGGTTAACTACAATCTTTTTCCTAGTATCAACAACTTGGATACTTTTATGGAAACATCACATCATCAACAAAACATCGCAAAAGATACATCACATTACACAGCGCTCTTCTCAACACAATGCATATTCCTTACATGTTAGGAAGAAGTGATGAAACACTATAAATGAATTGTTTCACTGGAGGGCTGTAAACAAACCTGCAGAACTGGAGGACTGGAGCTTCACTGCCATAAATGCTCCTCTTGTATGTGTGTGTGTGAGAGAGAGACAAAACACAAATCTATCAGCACATATGGATTTTGAATGAGGGCATGTGTTTTGCAATAATAACTATGTTTATAGGTTTACTTGTATGTGTGAGTTTGTGCACACACACCTGCAAACAAAGACAGTGTTCTGAAGTTTCATTAACTGCTGGAGGGCAGAAAGAAGACTCCCATGCAAATACAATAGTGCACCTATATACAACAACAATATATCATGTTTTTATAGGTAATGTGTTGACAAAAACCTGCTCAATGCTGCTTATTTGTCAGCCTAACATCAGTGTGCTGTTAGCGTCCTCATTCTTACTGTATGCCAAAAACAAGTCTGACATTCAGTTGTAGCTGCACTTAATTGAACTTTAAATATACATATTTGACTTTTTATAATTAATATGTTTTTGGTGATAGGTACAGTGTGTTATTGTATGTAGTTGTATATAATGGGCCTCTTTTTGGATCAGCTCTGGAATACAAACATACAGTACTTGAAAGTAGCAGCATAAATATACACCAGGCAGAGCAGCACCTCAACACATTCCCAATGTCACTCACAATTAAGATCTCATAGTATTACTCGAATAAGGGTGAAAAAACTCCTGCACACTGTCTTGTTTACTGCTGGTGTGTTTATTGACAACATTTTTCAGCTATCCCATAGCATGCAACACTTTGAATCAAAAGCCAGAATATGAACCTCTGTCAATAAGACATTATATATCCTTAATGGCTTTTAAAGTTTATCCATAAAGATTTTCCTACTTTTTACTACTACTACTATATTATTGTAAAAAAACAAAACAACTATACACATTTCATACTCACACACATGGATCTGAGTGTTGGTATGAGTGTGTCAGTGAGTTTGGGTGGAATATATAAACCTCATATTCGTGCCTCCGTCTTGAGTCTGTCTATATGTGTTTTTTAGAAATATTTTAAAGGGGGCCTCATATCATCTCAGTTAGCTGTCTGAAGCTGTTATTATCACAGATTTGCCAGTGCAGCCCAGGTATTGCCTGCCAGCTGGGCTTGTTATCCTCCACTGGACAGAATCAAGGCCATCATTTCTAAAATACACAGCAATTTGCCAGTAAAATAACCAGCTCCTACTAGCCATTCAAATAAATCACTTTAAGCTCCTTTGACACGGCACTGGCTAGACAGTCCCTAATAAATGCTTCAAGTTAACGCACACTCAGCAAGGGATCTAGGTTGCCACACACATATGCAGACATCAGACACATTTATACACATAAGCACACGAACAGAGACAAGTACACACACAGTCTTCCCCCGTCATCCTGTACGGCGTCTCTCTTGATCCCCTCAGCCTAAGCCAGTCTGCTCTGCCTCCCTCGCAACCCAAACAAGCTCACGTTTGGAGAAGAAATTGGTCCAATAAATCAAAACTGTAACCAACACCAGCACCACGCCTGTGTTTCTCTGTCCCGCTGACCTCAGGAGCCCCATTAACAAGCTGTAGTTGGGTCTAGGGAGGAAATGGGGCAGCCTGAACTCCTTCCTCTCTTCCCTGCCTGGCCCAGCACAGCACACGGTACAGCACGTTTCCCACACACTGTTGGGGATCACCTCTGACTTCTGACCCTACAGAGGGGGGTTGGATTGGGCTAGGGGAGGGACCACCCAGTCAGGCTCTTAGGGGGCCCCCTGGGGATGGGACGGCTGAGGGGTGCGGGGCTAAGACTTCAGGGGACAGCATTTTAGGGAAGGGAAGAAGATCAGAGACATGTATTTGGTGAGGATGGGAAAAAAACAGTGAGGGAGGGGTTAAAGGGGCTTTAAACTTTGTGAATGGGTGTCAGGGTCACTAAGTGCTTAAGTGACCAGAGGACAGACAGAGAAACACTAAACAACCACATCTGGGAAAATGCTAGTCCTAAAGCTTGTATCTCTCTTACCACACCTGAGGGCGGGGTCTTACTTGATCTGTGTGATTTTGGCGTTCTGTATCTGAGAGATGAAGAAGCTCACTGATTGAAGTCAATTACGGTCGGTGCTAGAGGGTGAAGTGATAACATTAGAGCAGGAGTGAGTAGGACTGATGGAGTGAAGATAGACTGATTCTGTCCCTGGGTTGTAAATCTCTCTTTATCACCTACCAAATAATAGTCCCAGGGCATTCACTCGGGCAGGAAGGCACCCCAATAAAGCTGCCAGATTGTGCCGACACATCATCAGGCTGTAAAGCCTCACTGGTGTTACTGAACAGTTACTGTAGCCACAGTAGTTCACATTTCACTGTTATTTTATTTTTTTTGTCTGTGTTACATTATTATTGCATCATTAATGTTATGAGCAGGTTTTCTTGGCATCTGAGACAGCAACCATTTAATGCAAGGACCTCAGTGACATCAGTATTATCTTCCAGATTTGATCGCTGCTTGGAAGGCTGAAAATCAACTTTTAGCATATATGCTTTGGAAATGCATGAATGTAAAGTGACACAAGCAGTCCAACACCACCACCAACAGCTTTTGGCACTCGTTAGTCTAATTGCTTATTGTCAACAAATCTCAGGAAAAGACAAGCAATGTTCAAAATACTTTCTGACTTCCTTATCCTGTCTGTTGCACGATTGGTTCCTACCCCAGATATAAATCTTTTAAATGTGTCACTAATATATAGTTTATTGTTTTTTAAAAAGGCTCAGTAATTTCCTAAAACAGCGCCCAGCTATTTTCAGCTACACATGAATACACATTTGTGAGTATTTAGAGCAGCAGGTGTACGTGGGATTGACTCAAAACTACAGTGACCGTGTTTACCTTAATGAAGAAACATGTTTCCAGTTCACCCAGACTCATTAATTTGTATTTAACACATGAGGAGCTCTATGGCACAGAGGAATAAGTTACAACATGTCAGGCTGTGCTGGCTGCACAGACGATACCTGCTGGTCTTTTTTATTTGAGATTTGTTAAAAATAAGAAAAATATAGAATATTACAGCCTTATTCTCTAAATAGGACAGAACAATATTAATTTTTGAAAAATGCAAATTGAAAAGACAATTAAAAAATGTTTTAAAGTTAAGTATGGCTGCATATGGAGAGTGTGTGAGTGAGTTATAAGCTATAGAAGCCCTTTATAGCCTTTATAGCTGAAATATACAATAAAAATCTCTGATGATTGTTCAGAGATGATTGTTGACTGTCTTATGATGCACTGCAGTGATCCTATTTGATCAGAGCCTGCATACAGCTATTGTCGTCCCGACCGTGTGTCATGTTGTGTTTG
>NTHP01000183.1:873891-898170 GCA_003416845.1 Oplegnathus fasciatus
ACTGTTTAGGTTCACTCTCATCGCTTTCATAGCATTGTTTTGGGCTGCAACCTCACTGTGCACTACCTGCTCAGCACCAAACAGCAGACACACACAGTTAGCGACTAGCTGGTGAACATAGTGGAGCATTTAGCGGCTGAAGAGCCAGATATTTCCCTCAGGAGTTGGTAGAGACCAAAAACAGAGTTAAAAGATAGTGAACATTGGACTTGCAGTATATTCATCAAGAGGTCAGAAACATGACTCACCTGATGATGTGTCAATCAATTTCGAAACTTGTTTCCATTGCCCCCAAGTGACTAAAAAAAAGATTTATTGCAGGTTTAAAGCATAAAGAGGCTTTTAATGTGTAAATGTATTAAGTCGCTGGTCACATAACACCACCATAGGTCACCCCAGAGTCATACATACATACGAACATACCTACTTATACACATACGTACGTACATATAGTACAGTAATAATTTCTATGATCAAAGTTAGTTAAGTGCACTAGTCAGGTCAAGTTGAATTGCGTCACCACACCTGAACGTCCTCTGGGGTTGCTCAGGTGTGTGTTGTGTGTGTGTGTGTGTGTGTCAGTGGGCTTAAATAAACAAATGGACATCTACAGGCATTCCAGGGCTGTTTTTATTACACGCTCCCATGATCACACTGACACACAGGCCTCTCNAGTTTCACCATAATAACCCTTCAAAGAGAGAGTGTGTGTGTGTGCTTGACTTCCAGTAAATGCCCTCACAGCTTTTCGCAGCAGCAGCTATGGTAAGCAGGTGTCCTTTGTTAGGCCTAATCCTCACAAACCTCTTTCAAAACCGGCCTGATATTTACTTTTCTCCCTCTCACTGAGAGACTCTGACGTCAGTGCTGCAGAGATACTGACAAGGCTGAAGTGTATATTTCACAGCAATTCATTGTGGGGACAGTTTTTACAGCCTCTGTCTTTTTCACTAACAGAAGATTTATGACAATGTCTCTCCCCACTCCTCTCCTTCTTCTTCTCAACTCTCTCCACCTGACTTTCCACACTTTAAAAAAAAAACCTCACCTCCCACCTCCTTATATGTTCCCTCTGCCCCCTCTCGTCTGCTTCCCTTCCCCCCTTGTGTCCTCCTCTGTCTCCTTTCTCCAAACGCCCCTTTTCTCCCCCGAGCTCAGGTTGTCTTGCCTGGAGTTACACCATTGTGCCCATCATTTACTGTTTCTACATCCCCTAGTTATGTCATACCCTCTGTCTGCAGCCCCGGGCCTTCTGTCAATCACCAGGCCATAAAACAGGACTCATCCCACCCTGCCCACTTTCCATCAGCCCATAGACACTTACAAAGCTGTGGTGTTTTTTCTGACCTCTTTTCTATATTTTCTTTAGTAGTAAGCTGCAAGTTGCTGTAGTTGCATGTCTAATTGAAGGTGAAGAGATGAGACAGCATTTGCATTAGCCAGCATGTCTTAAATAGGCTGTCGGCTTTATATAACGCAGCAGCCTCATCCAGCAGCCTGTCGGGTCTGTTTATCTTACTATATTTATGTTACTGGGTGTTTCTAGTGTCTGATTCACTCCCCAGTCAGTGGGGTCTGAAGCAGCTGCGAGTGCCGTTGTTGGATGAATGTCTGAGCAGAGTCTGTTTAATACATTTAGACTATATAACACATTTCAATTATATACATAAATTATGTGCAAATGCTGCTCAAAATGTGTACATTCAGTACGGCACGTCTGCTTTTGTCTGGAAAAGTTTGTGGGTTGTGTGTCTATCTGTCAATCTATTGTTCATTGGAGTGTGTATGTGAGTGTGTGGATGAATAGTACATTAGAGTGAGGTTTGGGGTGGGTTATGTAACGAGGGGGGTGTGATGGAAGAAGAGAGTAATGCATAAGGGCGGACATACAGTACACTGTCTTTCCATGCTGTGACATGTCGGGGTAAGAGAATGCCACCTCTTGTTTATCTGCGTCTACGCTCCACAACTCATCAATAAGCCTCTTTGACAGAGACACAGATACACTGTATGTCATTCGTCAGCCTCCCACCAGCTGACCCCTAAACCTCTGAATGCTCTCAGATGCGTCCCACCTCCATTAAACAAAACAAAACAATCCATTCAAAAACCTGAACATACGGAGTATAACATTTTTAGAAATAGCATCCCACCCCTGTTTTCTTTGGTTTCTGTTCCACAAACTATACTATGCTCATTGTCACTACAGTCAGCTGCGTGCTCAGGGCTTGTGTGGTTTTAGATAAGAGATTATGGACCAGTTTGGTACAATAAAGACACATTGTTATTCACACGGGCCCAGGTGGAAGAGCAGACAGATGCCATGATGACAGCGCTGTTTAAACAGATGTCAGGTGTCGCTTGGACTCAGGTTTTCCATGGCTAACAGAGTGCCAGCTCAACTTTAACTCACTCAGCGGCAACGTGATACTAATGACAACAATCAGGCTACTATGGCATTTGATATACTACAATGTAAAAACTGATTTTATGCATCACTTTGACTGTGCAGTAAAGTTATAAAATATCAACTGTCAGGCCATGAAAGCATGCACTCATGCATGTTTCTGAGTAGTGTGATATGTATTGCAGCCTTAAATCCGTCTGGATTTTGTTGCCTGACTGCCACATTTCCACTGTGTGTGTGTGTGTGTAGTTACATGAGCTGATTTCAGCAGGGAAACTGGCCTGCCAGTTTAGAGTGAATCTATCTATAGGCCCACTGAGACATCTGCAGGAGCTGGCCGATGCAGTCACCGGGCTCATTTCAGGCAACAGGCGGCCACACAGAATGGCAGGATGTCCAAATGAGAGAGAAGGAATAGACAGAAAAAGTGTGTTCTCCTCAGTGAATGACAGGGGAGATATGAGATATGTGGATAAGGATAACCTACTGTTAAGGCAAACAGAGAAATGAGTGTGAGTATGTAATGAGTGTAATGAGTATGTAATGAGAAGGCTGTTCTCAATTACAGGAGGTCTGTTAGCTTTTTTTGCTAAAAAAAATGCAGTGCAATAAATAATGGATATTTAAATTAAAGAGAGCTGAAGCAGTGCAGTGGACAGACATGACACTCTGCTGAAGCAACCCTCAAAATTAAATTTTTATACTACTAATTAGCATTTTGAGAGAAAGGCCATATGAAATATGTTTTTGTGAACATAATGAGGAAACATTTTTGAAGTTATAATCCTTAAGATTTTAGTCCTTTATTTAACAACACCCGTAATTCCCGATGGTAACAGGAAATCTGGTTTGATACTACAGAGAGCAGCTACTTTGTCAGACATACAACAGAAGAGCCAGCCAAAAAAACTTAAAAATGTTATTTAAATAAGTCAGTCAATAATAATAATTGCAACTGTGATCTGATTTCATGCTGCACACGGTATCAGTAGTTTTCCACTCAGTAGCAGGACACAGTGAAAGGAGTTGGTTACCTTGCTGAGGAGAGCCTGCAGCCTGTCGCCTGTAACAGCTCATCTAACAGCTGCTCCTTCTTGTTCCATTATTCCCTCCAATATCTTAAGCTGATCCGCTGTTAAAAAATGCTCAAAATGACCATGTCTTGGTTTTTGGATGCAGTTTGATGAGTGATCGTGATCAGCACTAATCCGCAATTTCCATGCTGGAAAGCCCCGCCATTAAGAATAAACTCTACTGTACATTATAGAGAGGTAAGTATTGCTCATCGACAACGTCTTTCGTTGTTTTTCCTACAGTTTAGGCTCTTTGATGGTTATGTTTAAGCCCTCAGTGCACTTGGTTAAGGTGAGGAAAATACTGTGGCCTTGATTAAATATTGAAAAAGTCAACAGTCTTGAAGCCTGAGACATGACATAAAAAATTTGTAGTATATAAGCATAAATTTCCAGGGAACAGGGTTGGTTGTAGTATTGGAGATGTACTCTGATAAACCTCTCACAAAAACCGCAAGAACAATTTCAATGTCAATAAAGTAGAAGTCATCAGGCTTCAACTCAAATTTACCACAACTATGCCCAAGGACGGACATAATGGTAGGTTGGCAGAAAAGACAGAAGGACTTAAATTCAGAGAAAGCCAGAACAAGAAGGAGAGAGAAAGAAAGGAGAGAGAGAACACTAAAGACTGAAAAGATGGATGGATTTTGTGATCTAGAAGAATGTAGTGAATGATGTATGATTACAGAGCAGTTGTTCATGCTGGGCTGAAGAAGGCAGAGTTGTGTATGAGCCGCGACATTAACTGGCCTGAGGTACTTTTCCCTGCTCTTCACTCAAGCAAGTGACAGGCATCCACTGTGTGTGACAGCAGAGAGGAAAACATTGTAAAACTGCATGCATAGACACACTGCTCCCGTATGAGCTGCGATCGTGAAAATACAAGCAAGGAGGAATGTGCATTTGTAGGTTTTTATTCCCTGAAGTTACAGGTCCGAGCACAGTGTGTCAACAGTCATCAGTCTGTAAGTGAGTGACAGATACAAACTGCTGGCTGTCTAATCCAAGGCTCAGTCCCCCTGAGTCGCACAGTGTTCATATTCAGCAGCAGACTAGATGTGGAAATAGATTCTGTGTCAGTGTACCAGATTTACGTTAGACGGATCACCACTAACTCCCAAATATGCCGCAGTCTTTCTCAGGCACACAGGCAAGCGCATAGAAACACAGAAGCACCCGTGAACACACACATCATGCTCATTCACATATATCCACACACACACAGAAAGAGGCATGCACTGGTTGACAGAGAGAGCGGTTGTTCCTCCAAGTCCTCCCTCGGCCGGCAGCTCTGAGACGCCATGGGTCTATATTTCAAAGGCCAAGGTCAGAGCGGCCTGCATTCACCAGGAAGTTACACAGTAATGAGACCAATTAGGAGGCTGCCGCAAGGAGGTATTCAATCTCTCTCTTTCTCTGTCTCCCCCTCTCTGTCTCCATCCCTCTCCCCACCAGGAATAAAGCCTCACTTTGTCCTCGGAAATGATCCACATTTTTACAAAAACCTTAAAAACAATAAATACAGCTTCTCCTTGAATTTGGCTGTCGGCTGCAGCTGTCATACGACTCTTTTCCCACAGCCGGGCAAAATGGCACCGCTTTCGATTCACCCTCTCATTTTTACTCACATCACACTCCCTCACTGTCTGCTCTGCTCCGTCTCTCCCTCCCTCCGTCTCTCCCAGACCTTCTGTATCTCATTCTGTCCTTCCCTCCCTCCCTTCTTGTCTCTCTGTGGTTCACTCCCATCAGCCCAATGTCCCATATGAGAGATCACACACACACGCACACGCACACACACACACACACACGCACGCGCGCACACACACACACACACACACACACACATTTGATTCCCATAGTGACCAGCATGTGTCCATTAACAACCATGTGTGCTCTTCAACCTTGACTGAAGACAATGAACCTCTGTATACTCACTTCATGAGCCAGTGCTGACAAAGGTAAAATACTAGTAAAATAGTACAACACATAAGTATTATCAGCAAAATGTACTTCGAAGTAAAACTATTTGATTATTACATTAATAATAACATTTAAAGGGACACTTCATTTATTTTACACATGAAGTTCAGTTTACACACCAGAACTATTCAGCATGTGAAATTAGTTGTATCATGTTTTCTCTGACTCTGGAGGGAGTTTTCCAACGGTTGAAAAAATAACCCTGATGATGTCATCAGGGTTATCTCGGCACTGGATTGAGACTTAATGAATTTAACAAAAAGTTTGCATTACAAACTAGAGGTGTGGTATATGAAAGATGTGGGCGTTTAGGAAGCAGGGAAGGTCTAATAAAAGATGCTACTGTGTTGCACTGTGGGAAGTGGAGGATCCAGAGTATTTGGAGCTTGGATCATACCAGTGACTAAAATGAGGATATCTCAGACTCTGCTGCTTTGATTATTGTACAGCCTGTCTCTTGTGACCATGTTATGAAAGTACAATATTAAGTTGCTGGGGTGCCTCTTCAAGCAGCATTTTGATGCTCATCAAAGTGAAGCTAATTTTAACAGTTTAATATATCCTGAGGAATATGTTTGAATTACTGTATAACAATGCATTGCAGGGATTGCGGGTAGAAAAACAGTGGGGAGAAGTTATCAACTTGAACAATGTGCTTTATTGGCAGCAACAGGCTGAGCATTAAAACAATAGGCCATCTTTGTATTTACATCAGGGAGAATGTCACCAATCTTGCTCACAACATCACTCGTTGTTGAATTGTAAAACATTAGATGAAATGTGGAAACAGCGGAAACACTGTAGAACACAAGGTTAAATACAATAATCCAGACCTGGAAAGTAGCTAATGAAGCTTTTAGGGGAAGTTCAAGCAGGAAGACGACTGTCAGCCTATTCCATCATCAGAGGCTCCACTTCTCAACTATTATCCACTGGTTCTGTGCTCAGGCGT
This sequence comes from Oplegnathus fasciatus, assembly GCA_003416845.1. Lineage (NCBI taxonomy): Eukaryota > Metazoa > Chordata > Actinopteri > Centrarchiformes > Oplegnathidae > Oplegnathus > Oplegnathus fasciatus. Next base: position 880,310 of record NTHP01000183.1, read on the forward strand.
CCCTATCATCCAATGATCCTCTTCGATGAAGAATATTTAAACCACCTTACCTGTTTTCTCTCTCTGCTGTCACCGCTCCCCTCCACCATCCCATCGCCACCAGTGTCAAGGCTCCCTAGGGGGATCTCCAATTGGCTGCTATTTTTAAGGCTCTGTCTCTTTACAGCTATCTAATCGATGGGGTCAACGCAAAAGTATCAAATAAAGCTTCTGTATTCATGTTAGCTTATGCCTGTCCTAACTGAAGTAGCTATAACTGACAAATAATGTAATGAAGTAAAAAGTAAAATGCTTACCCCTGAAATGTAGTGAAGTAGAAGTATAAAGTAGCGTAAAGTTGAAATAAAGCAAAGTACTTCAAACAGTACTTGAGTAAGTGTACTTAGTTACTTTCCACCACTGTCCTCAACTCATCTGGAGGTTCAGCTGCCCAACATTTAAAATGTGAATTTCTGCAAACTGCACACAAACCAGAGAACTACTGAACACAGTCAACTTTGAGGAAGTTTCACAATGTTGCACCAAACTAAACCACTTAACCAGTCATTTTTCATTTACCAGAACAACACATTATATTATTAAACTGTAGGTACTTAGACTTAGTGAAATCCTGCAGCGGGTCTTTGTTCTCATTCTTCTGGTGGTGAAAGCAGCTTTGCTGCTGACACACAACAGACGTCATGACCCCGTTCACAACGCGTCCAAACCCTCTCCCTGTTCTTAACAACTCAGCTCTTCCTGATGTTTTGTTGGCTGACGCTCTGCAGACCAACAAAGAAAAGAATCAACAGTCCAAACTAAAAAGGAATCGGACAAAAACACCTCAACCAAAAGCATCAAAGCCATTTTCTGAATTGAATAGAGAAGCTTAAATGGTGCTTTGACTACCTTTCAGTGGTGCACTCTGAGAAAAGCCTTAGCTAAATGCAGAGACAAAAGCAAATGGATGATGTGGATTCACATTGTCCAGTAGCATCACAAAGAGAGTTGTTCTTATAAACTTTACTGGCAGTCACTGGATACAGTCAATACATGTCAAGTGGAGGATGGGAAAGGGCGAAGAATGGGTCAAAAACACAGAAAAAAATGGAAAACAATAATGTAAGGGTGCAAGTTTTAATACACAAAGAGGATAAAAGTTTGTAAGGAAAAAAGAAGAACCTGGAGAAATGTTACATCAAGACATTTCTCTAACATTTTGTTAAGCAAAACTGGCATACTCACTCGAATCAATGTTGGATAAACAAGTTTTCCACATACCACAGTGTTTTAGGTGTCTGAATGCATTTCTCCTGCATACAAGGCAGCCATTAGTTTCCAAATGTTGTGGAAAATCTACTTGCAGTCACTTGAAACCTGCTTGAGATCAGTAATCCATCACAGTTAACATCATGTCTGTCTGTTGTCAAAGATACGTTATCATTGCCTGGTGGTACAGTGCAGAGATTTCACATCAGTCACTTTCAACTGCTCGACTACGTACCAATCACATAACTTTGACCAAAATAAAAGCACTCGTGATGTTCTTTGTGATAGGTTACCTAACCACCAATTTTTACAGGGACATGAATGATAAGCAATGGCTGCCTGAAAGGTAGGAGAAACATGTCCAGAGAGCCTAAACACTACAAATTATGTTTTAAAGTATATATAATGGAGAGTACATAAACTTTAACATGATATAAGCCCTGATTGTGCTTTTAACACTTATCTGAACCTCTTACATCTTGTTGTCAGGTTTTGCCTTCACCCTGCCAGTCAGATCAGGTTGGTCCAGACACTTAGTCTGGACAGTGTCTGGGGTCAAGGCCCTCCTACAGAGCTCCTCTCATAGGTCACATCCTGTCCGAAGGGGGAGAAATAGGGGGCTCCTCTTACCGTGGGAGGTGAGAGCCTGGAGGTCAGAGGTCAGGGCTGCTTTCTCAGGTTTCAAAGCTCGCTGGGGGCTGAGTTCGCAGGGTCACAACGGGTAGTTCAGCTCTAGTTAGGGCCGCTGTGTCTTTGTGGATCACAGTAATGGCTTCCGCAATTAAACACTAAAAATGGAAGCATTTATATCCTCTGGTGAAAGAGGGGGACAGTGATGATCGTCAGGGTTTCGGCCAATCGCGTGATCCATCTCCGAGTGCTCGTTACCTGCTGTGTGGTGGAGTACACGCTGCAACAGTGATTTTAGTGTGTGTTATGTTGTTACTGTGGGATCACTGAGCAATCAATCATTGAGGGCGGCTCTGCTTTTGACTTCAGTGGACAAACACAGTCTCAGTGTGAGCTCACTGTCTGGAATAAAAGACTACTAGGTCCGACAGATTCAGGAGTGAGTGCATGCGTGTGTGTTAGTGGTTTTGGAGGGTAAATACCATTGTTGTTTATAGAAGAGTGTGCCCAGGAAGTATAGGACAACAGAGAGTCACTAAGAGGTAGATGAAAAAAGAGGAAAGAAGGACAAGTGTTTATGAAAAACGGGTAAAAAGTACAAACACCATTTGTGAGCAGACCCTGAAACTTGAAGAAACTTGGAGGTGGAAAGTGAAAAAAAAGATATAAAAGGAGGACTGGGAGGGCAGAGAGAGGAGAAGGTAAAGGTCATTCAGCTGGCCAGGGCCTAAAGAATAAGTCATTGTTTTTCGTATTCGTTCGAGAGAGAGAATGCAGATATTCAGAAGTGGGATAAAGGGCAACTCTGGAAAGAGAGCGGAGTGGGGGGTGGAACTGGGAGTGAGTGTGGGTGTGGAAGAAACAAAAGGAGACAAGAGAAAGACTGCCAAGAGTGAGGACGATAAAGAGGGTGAGAGAGAGTGCAGAAGAGCACAAATCAAAGAACCTGCAACAAAATGTACAAAAGGAAAAACAGCGAAGTACGTCAGAAGTACAAGTTGAACCCTGTTGTTTTCCAGTGAGCTGTAAAATTGCTCCACTGCACAGGGACAGGGAAGTGGAGCACTTCTGCAGGTGTTATCTCAGTTACCGATAAAGAGCTTTACGCACAGCATGGCGTGAGGCGAGGAGCTGGGCTTCATAGGGAGAGAGGGACACTCTTACATAACTGGCCCCGTAACTGCCCACAGCTGGCTTGGTCTGGGCTTGCCGCGCTAAAGCCTCTATGGGTCCAGATCCAGATTTCATGTGTCTATCAGTAAGTACATTAGAGCAGAGAGGAGAACAGAGAGTCCCTGGCCATGAGAGGTTCTGTTTCCTGTCAGGATGCATCTCTTCAGTCTGAGCAGGAGAGCATATGTGTTGATCGAGCGCCAAGAACTGAGAGAAGAGACCCCAGTCACTTTGATACACTGATCCACTTATTCATTTCACGATGAGGCAATGTAACACTTCCCAGCTTCAGGCGCTGACCGGTTATTAAAATGTATCAACATGAGGTAAACTGTATATCTTCAATGCGTCGTGGCAAGATGACAGAATGAGGTTGTGAAGAAAACTGAAGGGAGGAAAAATGACTCCAATAAACCTGTAAAAGTGTCTCCACTAGATATACAGTTTCAATTACAAACATTTCCAAAAAGTCCTCCAAATGAAATAACAAAATATGTAATTTATAGTTGTGTTCCAGAACGCAGAAGCGTTTTCCGATCTGACGTTTCTGATCATTTGCCTCCCAAAAGAGTTACAAATCACTGTTACAAATCACAAATAAAAGTGTCTTCTGATCTGACACCACTGTGGTTGAGGTTTGGGTAGGTTTAGACACAATGACTTGGTTAAAATGATCACTTAGTTAAGAGTAAAGGACCTTTGCTGTCACGGTTAAAACAAGAGTCTGCAGCCATGGAAGCAGCTCTGTGTGGCTTTGCTTTGAGCTAAATGCAACATCAGCATGCTAACATGCTGATGTTAATGTTCATCTTGTTCACCATCGTAGTTAACATTTGCTAATCAGCGCTAATACAAAGTACAGCGGAGGCTGATGGGTATGTCATTAGTTTTGCAGGTATTTCATAAACCAGTCTTAGACAACTTAATAATGTTATTTTGACCAGATGATGGTGCTACATGAAAAGTCAGAGGATCACCAAAGTTGTTGCAATTCATCTTGAGGTGAACATGAATGTTTTTACCAAATTTCATGCCGATACATCCAATAGTTGTTAAGGTATTTAACATTTAAGGCATTTAAGGCAAGTCAAGGGATCACCAAAGTCGCTGGGCTTCATCCTCCGGGGTCCATGAATGTCTTGTACATACTGTCATGACAATCCATCAAACAGTTGCTGAGATATTTCAGTCTGGACCAAAGACAGACGGACTGACCAACAGACCAGCATTGCCCACTCATTGCCTAGAGCCTTGCTGCCAGCATGGCTAAAAATACTTACTTGGTTAAGGTGAGGGAACAATAGCGGTCATGGTTAAAAAAAAACAAACAATGTTGATTGTTCTCCCATGGCCTCCCATGTCAAATACAGACATTTTGTTGACCCATCCATCGACCTGACCGCCTCCCTCTGCGGACTTTGTGGCTCTGTAATAATGTTTCCTTTTCTCCTTGGACAAGAGTCGGATTCCTACAGCCGCTAGATGGCTTAGTCACTTGAACACATTTGCTGAAACGACTAATGCTCTCCTTTTTCCTTGGAAGGAACGACATTTATCTTTAGAATTGATGACCCTAAGCTCAGTCAATCTTGCATATGTGGAACAAAATTATCTATGTTTACTTTCGCAACAAGGAACATTTGGTCCATCGGTCCTGCTGAGCTGGTCAGGCCACTAATGAGTCACAGGGGTGGGTAAATAATCAGCTTCCACCTCTGTCATTATCAGTGACCACTAAACCTGTGGACTGATTGCACTGCCATTTGTTTACTCTAGGAATAAAATTGCACTTTTGTTGATAATGTCAAATCTGCACGGATGTTTGGAAACACTCAGTCAGGGTGAGTGATCAATATTAAAACCAGTGAGTCTCTCATATGTTATCTGAGGTGTCTTTGTCCCGTGTAAATCAGTCAAACTGAAGGCTATTGGATTTGCAATCCAACAGGACGACATCAAGGCCAGGGAAAACAAGGAATAAATGTGTGTGTGTGCATATGGACACGCACACGCACACACGCACACACACACACACACACACACACACACACATACACACACACACACCCTGTACTCTTATCTGTCCCATACGAGAGATCAAAGCACCACAGCTGTCAGCAATCAAACAGAGAATGAGGGAACGCCAACAAAATAAACTGATAAAGAGAGAGCAAGTGATAGAGGCACCAGAAAGAAAGGGGAAGCCCAGGGTGAAGAGAAATAAACAAGAGCAAAGGAGAGAGAGAGAGAGAGAGAGAGACAATGAAGAAAGCAGAAGAAAATATTCACGTATGTCCCAGAGTAAATGAGGTCACTACACCCATGAACCATTTCTACACAGAGAACAATGTATGTCTCTGGAGGCCAATCAGATAACATCAGCCAAGCGGGCTGCAGCTGTGAGCCAATCATAGTCTCGGTTAGTGACATCAGACGTACAGTTCAAACCAGGGAATATGATCTACTGAGGACAGAAAAAAAAACTTTAAAAAGGTGGTTCCCTCTTGGAAATCAAAACCTTATTGAATTAGACCCTAAAGTCTTTACTCTTGTGCTCCAGTTTCATCAGCAATATCACTTTCTAGAGTCAGGGAGGGACTACTTTTCATGCCCCAGATACAATTTGGCGCTGAGCAGCGAAACCAAGTACAGTGCAGGCAACTTGAGACGCTCTGCAAACAGCAGATGCTCTCCTTATCAAGAGGCACACAGCGTCTGGTTAGTGTCTGAACACCAGAGAATATAAATCCAAAATGTTTACAGCAATATGTGAAAGTCTTACATAACTCAAGTCAATTAGTAACTACAATCCTCAATGGAGAGGAGTGTCTATTGTGTAGCAGAGCTGCAGATAAGGAACAGATATGAAGACACTTCTGTCATCTCATCGTATCTGAAACAAGTTAATTATCTTTTCAGGTGTGTGCTCAACCATAAACAAAGTGAAATTACCCAACCTTCTTCTGTGTTTACCTCTTTAGAAACCAATATACTGTAAAGGCCACACGTGATGAGCACACACAGATGTGTGTGTGTTTGTGAATGAAGCGACAAAACTGCATCAACCGCTGGCTATTGCAAATCTGTATAATGCTCTACATTCACAACTGGAGCAATCACGGCGAAGGCAAAAACTTGGAATCTCTGAAAAAAAAGAGATATTCAAAACAATTCCTATATTTTTGGCTGGACCACAGAGGNCATAACACTATAGGCACAGCCCTCTAAAGCTACCGCTGGTGAGTCTATCCCTCACTAGGGTTGACACCTTCAATGTGGAAAAATAAGGGACACCTTGCCAGTGGCCCCATGCCCGGTGGATACAAATCGGGCGGTGTGGGGGTCCTCCCCCAAGAGATTTTGAGTGTCAGACACTTAATTTCCTGCATTCTAATGAATTTTTATGCACTTATTTATGCATTTTATGCGTCAATTTCAAAGTCCTCTGCTACTCTCAACATGAATGTAAAGGAAATAAAGAGTCAATAAAAGTAAAGCACAGCTGCATCACTTATATTAAGGATTAAAACATCAGATCGTAAACATGGGCAAAATGTTTGGTCCGTCTTTAGTTTTGCGCGTATTTGATCATAAACCAAAGTAAAATTCTGATGGCGCCAGATGAAAAGTCAAGAGATCACCAAAGCTATTACAATTAATCCTGAGGGGAACAGGAATGTCTGAACCAAATTTATTGGCAATCCGTCAATTAGTTGTAGAGCTATTTCGTGCAAAACCGCAAATGTCAACCTCATGGTGGCGCTAGAGGAAAAATCAGGGGATGACCAAAAGTCAGTAGGATTCATCCTCTGAGAGCATGAATATCTCTACCAAATTCAACCCAAACCAATTGTTGGTGAGATATTTCAGTGTGGATTGCCTTACCGCTAGCTTTGCTAAAAATAAGAATGGGAATTAAATAGAAAAGCATACAGACAGACCAAAACACAAGCAAGGTTCCAGGAAACTAAGAGGAGTTAGAGACTGGAGTGAAACAAGGACAAAGAACCATGTCAGGTTGACAAATGGATAAATTGCTTTTCAAAGAATTTGCTAGAGCAGCAGGGTATCGTTGTTTAAAGTCACTTTTATAGTTATCCTCAAAATGTGAATGACCCTGGAGGCGACAGTTGAAGCACCTGTACACACAAATATAAATACGCTGTACATGTGCAAGTGCAAAGACACAAAAATGTGCACGTCCAAACTGTTTGCCCGAAGAAAAGACACATGTTCCACAAACCACAGGACAGATGTTCTGGAGGCAGAGATGGGCCTCTTTATAGCAAAACACTGAGCTGTTCAAAGAGGCCCTGCTGACCCCAGGACAGAGCGACTCAATTAGCTTCCCATAATGAGACCACACTGTGGGGGGTGTTTATATAAGCTTATTAAAACATAATCCTTCTAGCAGCGCCATACTGTAGCATGCCAGACAGGCCACTCCTGCAACCGCAGTGTTAGCTAACAGCAAGTTGGTGGCTTTAGTCCTCAGGAGAAATGAGGAGAGAGCTCAGACTAAATATATATAATATAAATATATAAATCAACTTCAACTGCAGCAGATTCTGCCCTTTTTGGGATAAAACTAAACTTCGTCTCTCTCTCTGATTTTTCAAAGACTCTTCACTTTATATTAATGACTGTTTGACCTTTATTTTGGCTGTAGCTTTTACTGTTTTTGGTTTAATTCCCCACAACTGGTGCAGTACAATACAGGTGGTGAGGACAGTGCAGTATTACAGCATAACATACATAACAGCATTAACATACTGCTGTCGCACAAGACCACCAATGACCCAAATTGAGATATATTTCAGAGTGAAAAAATAATTCATGTCATATGAGTGAAAAGATTTTGTAACATAAACCTACTTGTACATAAATTACATAACAGCGAGAATGGGAATATAGGGCTGTCACGCACTGACCTCTGACCCGCAGGCAAAGTGGATCCCACCTGAATGATTGTCCCTGCTGTCTCTGGGATCAGGCACTCACTCGGCCCATCTATCCATACCGGGAGTGGGCAGAGAAGATGGCAGAGAGTGGAGGCATGAGCTGTGGCAGAAGGATACACAGCTGACGTCAGCTATGATAACGCTCAAGATCAGTGAGAGGAGAGCAGGAAATACGACATGCACCTTGTGGTCACCGCCTTCTGTACAGCAGAAACTTGGTTTTACATCGTGCACTCTACACTGTTTACTGTTTGATGACTGGGTGTCTCTGCTCTATTCAGAGCCCAAACTGTGTGTGTGTAATGATCTAAATGCCACTTTTGAACATAAGGTGTTGTATGTAGATACAAACTCTCAGAGAAAACTGAGCATCTGCATTTTGCTGCTGCCAGCTGCTGGAAAGTGGTGATGGAAGCAGTGAGAGTGAACCAAAACAGTAAAGTTGCGGGTTGTAAAACCAAAACAATGACCTGAAAGACGCCAAAACGCTTTGTAGAAATTAGGCGAACTGCAGAGTCTGGTGATAATTCTCTGTGGGTTTGTCACTATGAGTGGCCCCTTTAGCATTACAGGCAGTCATTTGACCCATTGTTGATACAAAATATTGATTAGAGCAGCTTTAAATCAAAACATGAGGTATTTTGTACTGTAGATCAAGACACAGGTTAAAAAAAGGAAAAAATGTAAATGTTTTAGACACCTGTGAGTAAATACCGCATTAATACCTTTTGTAAATGAGTGGTGGTCCTCCAGGGGAGGAGGCCTCAGTGGAGCGGGATGTGTCCATCTAACAGATTCAAGGATACATGAAGGAACAGGGAACATTGTACCACCACATAGGCCTCCCCATCCAACCCACTAAATAGGTTATTGTCTGGGTCTTATTTCATGTGTTTCAAAAATCTACACAGCGGGCAGAAAAAAATTAGCATCTGAAATAACTTTTGACTTGGTGCTTCACCACCTACAGTATATGGAGCATTTGAGCATCTGAACAGCAAAGTTTGCAGCAGTAATGACTGATGCAGAGCATGGCAGGTGCCTATTTGACTGATGTCTGTTCATAAAAACATAGACATCAGGGGATTTCGAGGTCTGACACCATGGGCCCTTACTTTTATTTGGGGATAATCATACTACAATTTTGCACTACAGTTCCCATAATTTGGGGTAATATTTTAAGTAAAATGTTGCCATGGAGTCAGTGAACTAACGTTAGCTGTGGGCTATAATGTGAACCCCATTTCTTAGCCTACATTTGTTTACATTTTGGCAAATTGGCACCTTTAAAAGTATGCCAAATTAGCTATTAGCAGTACCTGTTTGCAGCGTACCCATGGATGTGGTTCATTTATATATTTTACACAATTTATTATACTCTATAAATTTTGGTTCCATACATTTCAAACACACTGAACCCTTTACACCATTTTCTCATCTCAGTAAATCCAGCACTTAACACTTATAGTCCTGTGAACATATGAGAACATGAGAACAAGCCACTGAAGTAACTTACAAGAGAGAGACTGAGGTCTTAAACATACTTTGAAACCAGATTTCTGTCAAGAATAATGAACTGTACTCAATCTTCGGTTAAGTCTTTGTGTGGGTGTCTTTTAATCAGGGCCCCAGACATATTGCATCGCATTACAAGAGCTTGGGCAACAGTTAATCCTAAAGACAATGTACAAAGTGGACCACAGTCTACTGGTTGGATCTCTTCCCACCCTACAGACCTGATCGACATTGTTAATGTCCTTCAGTAATCCCGCCCCATGAGCTGAGCTCCAGTCATTATGCTGGCAATTATCTGAGGGGTGCCTGAGAAATCCTTCACCAACTTTAAGACATCAAAACTGATTACGGAGCTGCTCTTTCATGTGGAGTCAGAGTTCAGTTGTTACCTAAATGATTCTCAGAAATTACGCAAGAAAGTGGGTTTACAGGACTGAAAAGTTCAATGACCATCTGAGTTTTTACAGCTGAAGCAGGCCACAGCTGACTGGGCCACCCATTTCACACCATTATCTACCCGACATTCATTTAAAAGACATATCTAACAGTTTCCATCCAGGGAAAGTAGATACCAGTTACACTTCAGTAACATTTCTGGGAATCTGGGGCGTTTGATGACATGAGGAACACTTTACATTCTACAACACACCTATTACACATGCTGGTTTTATTTCAGGCTGCTTCTGATACAGTGCATATCTTAAAGGAATAGTTCAACATTTTAGGAAATATGCACATTCGCTTTCTTGCCAAGGTAGATGAGAAGATCGATACCACTTTCATATCTGTCCATTCAATATGAAGCTGAGCCAGCAGCCTGTTACCTTAGCTTAGCATAAAAACTGGAAACAGGAGGAAACAGCTAGCCTGGCTCTCCCTGAAGGTGACAAAATCCGCCTACCAGCAGCTCTAAAGTTCACTAATTAACATGTTATATCTTTTTTTTTATCCATACAAAAATCTAAGTGTAAAAGTGACAATTTGTGATTTTACGAGGTTTAAGCACTAGGCAGAGCCAGGCTAGCTGTTTCCCCCAGTTTCCAGTCTTTATGCTAAGCTAAGCTAACCGGCTGCTGGTTCCAGCTTCATCTTGAATGGACAGATATAAGAGTGGTATCGATCTTCTCATCTAATTCTCTGCAGGACAGTGAATAAGCGTGTTTTACAAAAATTACGAACTATTCCTTTAGGATTTGACTCTTTTGAGACAAAAACATTAACATTCCCCACCATAATATGGAGAATGCTTTGAAAAAACATTTACGGTATTATAAAATATTTACAATATTGGGAGAAAATACATTTTAACACTGGAATGAATAAAGTATTGCTTTTTTTTTTTTAGATACTCAGAAAATTTGACTTAGTCAAAAACGTTCTTAAGTGGGTGGGGTTGTGCATGGGGATAATCCTGAGTACTGGAGTCATAAAGATGTTAGGACCGACACCGGGACAAGGGTAGTCCAGCTGCCCACTTCAAACTAATGGCAGATACGAGAGCTCCAGCTCCACTTGGAGAGAAACTGAGCTACTCTATTGGACTGAACCCAATATCTGCCACAGTGGAAGCCATCTGATTGAGCCACAAAGGTCATTTACAGTAAATGTTGGTTTTGCCTCCATGAACCTGTGGCTCCAATGCATACAGTTAGATTACCACTGAATGATAATATTTTGTCAGTTCCACATGAGTTCTATAGTCTTTAAGGGTTTGGTGATGTTGGCTCACTGGCGCATTTTACGTTTACGTATGTTTGCTTAACACTGAGCTCTCCTGTTCTATAGAGTATTTATTCACTTTTCTACCCCAGGGACAGTTTTGGTATTTGGACTCAGCCGAGCAGTCTAAATTAGCGGAGAGACACTTGACCATGGATACACAGTCAAACAATCTAACCATGAAATCTGAGAGATGTGCAGACCTCACTCCTGATGCGTTTCCTGTCTGTTACTTTCATGATTGACAGCTCAAGATTCCTACCACAGACAATAACCTGTACTTCTAGCAGACAGGTAGGTATTACACACAAGCCACAATGCTTAATCACAGGACGTTTCACAAGATGGCTGCCTTGCTAGAGCACAACAATGGGGTTTCCTTCTAAAATATTGGTGGAAAGTGGAGCCATCCTGACTATCATAATTAGACCACTTGGCACCACTCCTGCCTTAGTTTCACCCACTCTGAGGCTGGACAACATACTCATCTGCAGTCTGCCAGACGACACAAACTCTCTTTTAGCTGCCTACCCTATCATTAGCACTTCTAAACAAGTACAAGATACCTAGCTAACTGTCATTCTCTGCCCATTGTTGTATACTGTGGTGTAGACACGTAGCTATGAATAGGAGGAAAAGCCTATTTCAGGCAATTATAATCATCTGATCCCGCATAGTTAGAAGTCTTGGTGCCGACACAACCTCTGAGGCTAAATCTTTGAAGTCATTTAACTCTTTCCCGACTTGTAGTGTTTTGTTCATTTTAGACACTGTCTGAAATAGCTTATTTATTCACTACTCATTATATAGGAAACTCTATTTGTAGGGGACTATGTAGTCAATCACATGGCAAAATTAAAAAACTACTCAGGTCATTACTCATCCAGCAGTTGTCTACTGTATATTTAACTTTTTCTTTTTCTGTCTTAGCAATGCGTTATGATAGTTAGCTCATGCTTAGTGGCTATCAATTGTATACTATTTTGAATGTTGCATTATTGGATAATTTGAGACAACTATATAAGGTATAATAATTCTTAATAAACATTAATTAACAAAAATAGCGAGCATGCTATTTAGTGGACTATATANTTGGACATCACCTTCAGTCTACTAATAGTGTATTTTTTATTCACAAAGTTCAATGTGTTTTCCCACTTAAAGCATGTTAAAGTTTTGTAAGGCAGCATGTACACTTTCGTTAATAGCCTACTAACCTACATTTTGGTTGGAAACCTCCGTATGTAGTGTGTCACAAACACCCCTCCTCTCTTATCATCACATAATTTTCTCTACAGTGTGACAGTCGAGGTAACACATCTCCATGGAAGAGTCGACAGTGAAAACAGGTTAAATATTTCACATTTTATTTTGTTCCGCTCATACAGCTCAACAAACTGCTCTCATGCCAAAAAAAAAATCAGACACCAACTGAAACACTCATACTGTTAAGTACCCTTTAGAGTTGGACAGCACAGCCAATGACTGAGTCACTTATATATGTACACACAGATTTATCCCGATGACATTACAAACATCATAAATGATTACTATGTAACATACATAATGACATACAATATTTCATACGTCTGCTCTGTATTGCTGTTGATCAGTTATTGGCCCAGAAGGAACAGATAAATAGACAGAGCTGAATGACAGGCTTCTGAAAAATAAGAAGCAAACATAGAATCAGTCTCTTTGGTTATTTCACCTCACTTGCTGTATAATTTCAACAGAGGAGAGTGCTCCAATATACTGACCGACAAAGACGGATAATTATCTGTTTAAGGCCTTGACTGTAATGACAAAGAAAGACCCTGTGATCATTCAAACCAGTGGGTAGTGCAGGGAACATGCAGATCAGCCACTTCTGTGTCACTGACACTCAGTAAACCTACATCTCAAGCACCGCGGATGCATTCACCTGCTCTGTATCTAATTCACACCACTGGTCCAAAGGCCATTGCATGGCGAGACTTCAGTGATGTGTTTAGACTGTGTGTGATAAGTGCAATGTACAGTGGCACCACCCAACTTATTGCTGCAGCCTTGTAACAGTAAAGTTCTGGAAACTAACAAACCGGCTTTCTTTAACATTTCAGGTGAAGCATTTCAGTCAAAGTGAACAACTGAAACTTCTTAACCTTCCAGGTTTTGTGACATCAATCTACTGTAGTAAGTGTGTATTGGTGAGGAGCTTACAGACCTCTAACTGTGTGGTCGACTTACAGTGTGACAGCTGTATCAACATTTCAAAATGTGGCACAGACACAAGCTGGTGTGGAGTAATCCCTACACAAGCTTGCAGTTATACAGAACTGAATGGCTGGACTACAACATGCGCAAAACATGTTCAAACCACAGTTCCACATCCCCAAGAACTCATTGATTTAAAAAGAATTTATACTCATTTACATTTGATTGCAAGAGAATGAGTTAAAATAAATGTGATCAGTTACACATCTGACTCTTTTGTCAAATGTTGTCGCTGGAGTTGTAGATGCTTCTGATTTAGGAAACAAGGTGCACGACTGACTTTGACTTTCAACAGTGGAATTATTGCCTCTTTGATTGGGGATTTAACTTGAGCGGCTCATATTAACTTCATGTTCTGATTTCAGTGAAATAAAAAGGATCTATCACAAGTGTTGGGGGCTGAATTACAGTGTAGAACACATCAAATAATATACTTTGTTAAAGAAGGGTATCAAATCAGACACATAGGAGGAGTATACTTTTAGTACATAACATCACCGTCTGAACACCTCTCCTCCAAGTCAGCTCGCATTTCCTTTGGACACGTCCAGTATGATACACAGTCCACGTGCCATAAAAATTTATTAGCTCCATAACTTTTGGTTGAATGCTGGTCACAGTTATATTTAGCTAACAGTTCAGACTGACTCTGAGGAGCAGCCTTACGCTCTCTGTCTTTTAGGCATCAACAAAGAGATCTTTTCTATCCCAAACCTGCAACAACTCTACAGTCCAGGCAGGCGCACTCTGCTTCTGTTGAACTGCTGCTCTGCTGAATTAAAGTCATTCTGGCCACCGCATCTGGGGTCGTCCAGGTGAATGTAAAAATAATCCTTACATCCAACTCAGTCTCCACCAATAAGTCAGCAGTTCCAGTTTTAGCATGAGTCACAGGAAAATCGCCTCCTCCCTCCCTACTGGACGCACACATACTTCTTCCACCAGGACTTGGAGAGCATCTTCATCTTATCGGCCGTGCTGCGGACCTTCCTCTCCCGCCTCGCTCTCCTGTCAGAGTGACGCAGCCCCACAGCGATGGCCGCATCAAACACCTCTTTCAGATTCTTTTGTGTCAGCGCCGAGCACTCTACGTACGTCACCGCCCCAATTTTTTCCGACAGGGCTCTGGCGTCTTCCTCCGGCACCGGCCTCTCCCTCCGCCTCGCCAGCTCGATCAGCACTTTGACATCCTGCCGCAGGTCGCACTGCGTGCCCACAAGGAGGATGGGTGTGAGAGGACAGCGGCGGCGGATTTCGGGGACCCACTTCTCCCAGACGTTCTGAAAGGACGCGGGGCTGACCACGCTGAAGCAGAGCAGCAAGGCGTCAGTCCGGCTGTAGCAGAAGTGGCGGAGTTTGTCGAACTCATCCTGATGGAGACAGAAACAGATGGTTAGCTGTGTGGTGATGACAAAGCAAATGGATCTTAACATTTACACTGTGATGAATTATTTCCCTCCACTTCTCACCCAGACCGACCACACACTAATGCACACTGAAAGTGCTACAACATCACAGGAAGGAGAATTGTACCAATAACCATTCAATAAAAAAAGAAAAAACAGACTAAATAGTGTTTATGTTGTGCTGATACAGTATACACAAGCCCTGCCCACTCATTTTTATCATGTACAGTAAATCTCTTACATTAACACTTTGGAGCCACACAGCTTTGACTAACAAGGGCCTCCCGCACCCTTGAGTACACAGATTAAGGTTGGTAGAAACACAAAGCTCTCCCTCTTTCTCTTAACCCTCTCCTTTCCAGCACACTTCTCCTAATCCCCCTTTGCCTAAACAATGCTCCGTGGCGGCTCCATCTGAGTTTAAAACACAACCAAATCTGCAGAAACAAATCAGTAATGTAAACACATGGATTTGGAGCTCAACAAATGCAGTGGACACTTATCAACTTGTGAGTCTCCCACACAAGCTTTGGCTGTGCTCTGTGATCTGATGACGTAGGTACATCTGCAGAATATACAGACATATCAACATCTTTGGGCAAGGAGCAACTTTGTTTACCAGCTTTGGCGGCAGCTGTTATCATTTTTCTCTAGACCATTTCTCTCTCTCTCTCTCTCTCTCTCTCTCTCAGCACACCCCAACCTGTTTCTGGCACAAGCTCCCCTCTTATAAAATTGCATAAGTACAGTAAGTGTTTGCTGACTTTTATCTGCCCATATGTGCCCAAGCTTGTCTGTGTGTGTGCGTCTGTGTGCATATGTGTGTGTGTGTGTGTGTGTGTGCAGTTTTAGCACTATGTGCAGCTCGCAACATGCCGTGAGGTTTTACATGTATTAGGGGATTGTTCAAAAGCCTCGCTCCACTTTACAGCCAAGTTGTCTTTGATTCTGTGTAGAACTGGCAGTGCCCTCGCGGCGTTTGTGAATGTCAAATATGCTGCTCCCAGGGCAGGGTTCTGTTGAGTTGGATTATGAAGCAACCACACATGCTTCAGGGAAAATGAAAACACTCTTTCACAACCTGTTCCTTCCAACATTGCCCTACAGTATCAACATAATAATGAGTCACTAACTTTTGCCTGGCAAGCTCCCTGTACCACCGTGTCCTTAACAACAGAGAGACAGAGAGAAATAGTTTTCAGGGTTTTTTTGCATCATCACCTCCAGTCTAACCTACGGGCTTTTCCCTCTCCTTCAGCACCCTGTCACTGCACCAACACAGGCTACACCTATCCTATAGAGCGGTGTTATTCTCATTCCAGATGAAGATTGACAGCAGAGCCCAGGAATTTCTAATTTCTACACAGATGAGTTACCTGAAATAGCAGGCAAGAGGCCCATGTGAAGAATGAAAAGTAGAAAGTAAAGGCAACATGGGCGGACCACAAAAACAGTCTGTCTGTATGAATATTTGAATCAAACTATTGAATTTTTTTTAATGATTATTTGTTTAATCTATTAAATGTCCAAAAATAGTGAAAACGTCCCTCAAGAAGTCCTCGAACTCAAGGTGTCTGCTCAAATGGCTCATTTTATCAAACCAAGAGTCCCACATTTAAAGGAGTTTGATTTACAATGGTATGAAAACAAAAAAGCAACAAATTCTCACACGTGAGAAGCTGGAAGGGCTGAATGTTTGGCATTTATGCTTAATAATTGGCTTGAAAGATTAATAAATGGGAATGTAACAAGAAACAGCCACACAGCCNGTTTTGCAGGTTTTTGGTCATAAACCATAAAGTATTGGACTAATTAATTTTCACTAGATGAAAAGTCAGAGGATCACCAAAGTTAATACAATTCATACAGAAGGAAACTTGGATATTTGTACCAAATTTCATAACAATTCCATCCAATAGTCATGGAGACATTTTACTAAAAACCAGAATTGTGAGCCATATGGTGTCACTAGATGAAAAGTCAGGAATCATCAAAGTCACCATGTGGACCATGAATGTCTGTACCAAATTTCATGGCCTTTCAATAGTTCTTGAGATATGTCAGTCTGGACCAAAATGGTGGACTAACCGACCAACTGACATCTCTACATCCATAGAACAAACGGCACCAGCATGGCTAAAATGTGACATTTATGTGTAGCAAAGGTTGAGAGGCAACCGTTGTTATTATGTATCTATCCAAATGGTGATGCAATATGTGTTTGTGTGTGAGCAAAACTCACCTGTCCTGCAGTGTCACACAACTGTAGTCTCACCGGGTTTCCATCCACCTGAACCACAGCTGTGGACACAGAAACAGACAGACAGAGAAAATAAGTCACAGCTGTCAACATGACTGTAAGCCTGTGTACGCTATAAAGCCCCACCTGACACTTCAGAAGTTAACACACACACACACACACACAAAACTACCCACCAGAATATTCTGTGGAATAAACAAAAGCCTGCCAGTTGAAAACACAAAGACCCCCTGCTCAGCTCTTCCAGCTCACAGACGGCCTGCTCTGTCTCGCCCACCCACTCTGCCAGTTACTGTTGAGACCATAACACTTTACTGTCGCTCGGACCACTCTGTGAGCTTTGTTCTCTGTTGTGTTTGGACAGAGGCCATTCCAAGGTTGTCTAATGGGGGTAAAAACATAGGAGATTTTGTTTGTTCAGTGACTCTCTTCCAATAGGCCTCATTTCCAGATTGGAAAAGTGGATGAGTCATCTTACAGCGTGTTTCATTATAGGGCCATCTATTCTTTTCAGAAGACTGAGCACAATGCAGAGCAGCAGGCACATGGAAACATTTACAATACGCCTGGAGTGTGTGGTCGGTCATACCACCTGATCAAAGGGCTTTGCTGGAACTATTCAAGTAGTACGACAGGCACCACAACACCCTGCTTCGACAAAAGCAAGGAGAAAGAGCGGGAGAGAAAGAAAGT
>NTHP01000183.1:901577-970405 GCA_003416845.1 Oplegnathus fasciatus
ACCATCAGGACTACAGACTAGGACTCTGCAGTTCACAATGCGAGGGCGGGTCTAAGGCATTATATCTTCAGACTGATTTGACTAATCCCACCCACTTCACCTCCCAGCAGTGGAGGGCTGACCAGACACAGGTTGAAGAAGTCAGTATCAAAATTAGAACCAGAAATTAGTGTAGAATAGATTTTAATTACTATTCTCTTTTATTGGTATTATTTTATTCAGTTAATCTATGGCTACTACACAACACGGCCAATGTGTCATTTTGTAGGGCCAGCTAACTGTGAAGTTTTCATGAGCTCACTGAGTTTGACCCTGTGAAAGTGTAATGGCTGTTAAAATGCTGTTAAATTGTTGATAAAAGAAATGTTGTTAAAATGTTCATAAAACTTTAAAAATGCTTTGATGCATAACAGTACGTGGTTAAAAAGAATATCATAATTTATTACATAGGATTAAACTGATTAATGTTAATTTCATTGTGGTCCGCTGATCGAGTGATCTGTGATCTACTACTCTCGTCTCCTAGGCAACTGAGTATAGAGAGTGAGAAGCTAAAAAGGATTCTGTGTGATTCTGTGTTTAAAACGCAATTAATTTTGCGTGTTATGAGGAAAGATTTGTGTTTACTGTTTTATATTTTTTTTCTATCATGCTTCCTTCTGTTCTAAGCTCACTTCTTATTACACCGATCGGGTTTCGGTTGCTTTTGTCTGAGCTGACGGTATAGGGGAATGCGGTGTTCCCGCTCGTCCGTTATAACACTGGATGTGACCGAAGCGACATCGTTGTCCTTGTTTTCATTTATTATTCCCCTTTACAGGTGAGAAAACAGTTTTGAACGTTTTGTGATGAATATGTGTGTTCTGTGTTGTAAACAATGAACAGTAAGTAATAATAATGATGTTTGCAGTGCCTGCGGAAGCTAGGCTTTGAAAGCTAATAACTTTAGCTACGCTCGCATGTGACACTCACCGTAGCTCCTTTGCTAGCCGCACCATGTGGGGTGAATAGTATTGTTTCCAATGAGTGGCGGTGATTTTGCTGGGGTGCTCAGGAGGAATGTTTGTCCATGTCAGTTTTTTATTGAATGTAATGTTGGGAAAACTGTGTTTTCTGTGTGAAGTACATTATAACACTGGACGTGACCGAGGCAACATCGTTGTCCGTGTTTTCATTTATTATTCCCCTTTACAGGGATGTAACATTTTCTGGAGGCACCGCTGGGATTGGGTGAGACGAGGTTCGACTTGTGCCAGCAGTGGACGTCCCCAGCTCTCATCCAGTCCCCTTCAACTTACCCAGGCAGGCAGCATCCAGTGGCTTACTACTTTGGTGGTTTGAGTGTCTATACCAAAGAGCACAGCAATCTGAGGTGAACCTAAGGTACCAGGAGCGCTATTGCCAACGTAATATACAACCCACTACTGCTACAGGACACTGAGCTGTCGCCGCAAGGACAATGGAGACAACAGAGATAGAGACATTGCAGTTGGAAATACTTGGACTTTTATGTAAATTGCCAGCAGACAATCTAAAGAAATTATGTGATGACCTCAATACTGCTGGATCAGGATTGGAGGATGTGGAAGGAAAGAACAGGGCAGCATTGATAACAATGATAAGTAATCACCTGCAGAGGGAGGAGTTACAGCAACTTGAGGATATGGGACTGGCAGAGCTCCTCTTCCTTAAAGACAAAATAAGTGAGGTAGCTTTGGCTGAAAACTTACCTGAGTCTCAAGCACCATTAAGTGGAGAGCAAAATGGACAGGCCCAGGTACAAGGCAATATCCCACAAGAAGACAGACCTCCTCAGCCTCAGCCACAGCCACTAACTTCTACAGGGAGTACTTCCAAAGAAAGTGAATATAAGGCTCAGGTCACCACAGTTATTCACAAAGTGCCGGCTTCAGCTACCAGTCCAGGTTAGGCCCCCCCCTCTGGCACAAGGAATTTAAAATATCTGGGCAAATTGGAGAACTAGGACAAAAGGACTGCCTCACATTTTCCAGTTTAGCACGGCAGATCGAAAATGGCCTCTCCAAGGGCTTGCCTGAGACTGAAATTGTTGATGCTGTCATAAAAAACATTGCTCCGGGAATGCGGTTACGCAGTTACTTAGAGGGGAAAAGTGATCTCACCCTGCCAACGCTGAGAAGGATACTCCGTTGTCATTACCAAGAAAAGAGCACAACAGATTTGCATAAACAGCTGTCATCTGAGGTTCAGGGTATAAAAGAGACGCCTCAAAACTTCCTCATCCGTGCTTTGGATCTAAGGCAGAAGATTCTGTTCGCCTCACAAGAAGAGTCAGGCCTAAGATACGATCCAGTGCTAGTAAAGAACATGTTTCTCCACTCAGTTATGACCGGCTTGCAGAACGATAATATTAAACGGGATCTCCAGCCATATCTGGAGCAAGCTGATGTTTCTGATGAACTTCTGTTTGAAAGACTGAATATTGCATGTGCCTATGAAAGTGAGAGGCAAGACAAGAAAAAAATGACAACACCACAGCGACCTGTAGCTGTTCACTCTGCTCAGTCTGACCACACTCCTACTGAGAAGAAGGAGAAAACAAGCCAGCCGAGTACTGGTAAGAATCAAACTGATATCCTCTCAGAACTGCAGGAGATGAAAGCTAACATGTCTCTCTTAAAGGACCTCAAAGCTGAAGTGGCCTCCATCAAAGAGTCTATGCAGCAGCCCTCTTACCTGCCCAGGCAGCACCCAGACTCAGTACCCACACCAGACTGCACCCCATATCAACTAGCACCAGCCCCTGTGTACTATGGCCCACCACAGCGACATTGGGCTGCTCCAGCCCCTGCTCTACAAAATGCCCACCCTCAAGTCAACCAAAGGTTTGGCAACCAACACCCTCTTCCCACACCTATGCTAAGCCGCAGAAGGAGATGTTATGCCTGCCAGCAGGAAAACACAGAAAACTGCATCCACTGCTTCAAGTGCGGCAGTAGTGGACACTTCACAGTCGGCTGCAGAATGGGAAGAGCAGAGCAGTCCAGGGGGAGTACTTTAAACGGGCGATGGTTACCCCAGCGGGGCAGGGAGTGACCACTTCATCAATAGCGCCCCAACTTTGTGTACATTGTGGTGCACATGGAAGAAATGTGAGGTTGAGACAACGTGCATCATGTAAAGGTGTGTTATACTGTTCCAAGGCATGTCAACATGAACATTGGATGGTCCACAAGAATCAATGTTCACTAACCTCATGTAGTGCAGTCCGGGCCACAACAAGAAAGAGAAAACAAGTTAAAGTTGCTCCACTAGTTGGTAAGAAATATCTTATTGATTGCTACATTCAAGACCAGCAGGTGAGAGCCTTGTGGGACTCCGGCTCACAAGTGACTGCAGTGAGTGAACAATGGAAAACAGCGCACTTACCACATGTAACAGTGAGAGACATTACTGAAATAATTGAAGCTAATGACACTTTGAATCTCATTGCAGCTAATGGGGAAGAAATGCCATACATAGGATGGATAGAGGTGACATTTAAATTAGCTACAGATGGAGTCCCCACAACAGAGGTCGTTGTTCCCACCCTGGTGATTAAAGGTAACGGCCTTGCTCGACCCATTATCGGCTCAAATGTTATTGGACTGATTGTTAATACTGAGCTACAGCGGAATAACTCCACTGATAAACAGCAGCTAATCAAAACCATCCAAGCAGCTTTTCCTGGTTTTGGAATGGATCTTGCTGAAGCTTTTGTAGAACAAGTTACTGCTGAACAGTGATCACATGAGTATGTAGTCAAGACGACTAGAGAGCGAGTGCATGTCCCCAAACACACGTCTGTAAAAGTGGAGTGTCGTGTTTTGACAGCACCTTTGCAAAATGAGACAGCACTGATCTTTGAGCCTAGTGTTGATCCACAGTGGCCAGATGGCCTTGAGTTCACTGATACTCTTGTGACATTGAAAAAGGGGGCAAAACCATTCATAATTGTGGATGTGCAAAACCCAACAGATCACGACATAATGCTCGCTGGCAAAACTGTTATTGGGACAGTGCAACAAGTTAAAGCAGTTTATCCTGCGTGAGTAGCGTGGGAGTAAGCAAAGAACAAACCTCCAGTGGTGAATGGGATCCCCCAGTCGACTTGGGCCATCTAAGCCCACCTGAAAAAGAAATAGTTAAACAAATGTTAAGAGAAGAGTCAAGTTCGTTCTCTCGGTCTGATGACGACATTGGTTGTCTTGAGAACCTGCAACTCTCCATATCACTGAAAGATACCGAGCCTGTGGCCAAAACTTACCTCTCTGTACCGAAGCCACTGTATCAAGAAATGAAGAGCTACGTACATGATCTGATTGCACAAGGTTGGGTGCGCAAATCTAACTCTCCCTATGCATCCCCAGTCGTGTGCATTCGGAAAAAAGATGGAAGCTTACGTCTGTGCATAGACTACCGTGAGTTAAATCGCAAGACTGTACCAGACCGTCAGCCCATCCCCAGAGTGCAGGATATCATGGATGGCCTGGGTGGAAACTCATGGTTTTCGCTCCTGGACCAGGGGAAAGCGTATCATCAGGGGTTCATGGAGGAAAAGAGTCGCCCCCTTTACAGGGGTGTAACAAAAGCAAGTCCAGACTTGTCCTCACCAGTGACAAGAGGACAACCTTGATGTCCATTTTGAACATGACACATAAAGTACTGAAATTTCAAACCCACTCAGACCCCCTGACCTACTTTAATTTGTAGCTAGCTGAGGCCGGGAGGAACAGCCAGTGGCCGCAGACTGTGTCTACTGGAGAACGTACAGCACAAGACTAAAAGATAATATAATCAAGGGATATTTGTGTAAGAAATGGACAAATTCAAAAGTAACTTTCCCTCTGATTGGGTAGTTTTTTAAACTGTCCAGTGGCTCAGGTGATCTTGTCCCAAACTGTCAGACACACTGAGAAATGGATTGGAAGTAATGTCTTGACTTTTGTCGCCTCCTTGTGGTTACGTGCGAGAACAAAGAAACTGATGCCTGAAAACTCACAGGTAAGGCATATCAGTAAGGCATATCAAGGGGCCCAATTTACATGTAAATACAAGTGATGGAGGAAGTTTTCCTATCGTTTACTTAAGTAAAAGTATTAATACCACACTGTAAAAATACTCTGTTACAAGTGCAAGTCCTGCATTGAAAATGTTACTTCAGTAAAAGTATGTAAATATAATCAGGAAAATGTCCCCTGTGACTGTTATACTATTACATATCATTAGATTATTATTACTGAATTAACATCTAAGCAGCATTTTACTGTAGTTGGTTGAGGTGGAGTTGATGTTTTACTATTTGTGTAGGACTCCCAACAACTTATTTTTCTATAAATTGATCTCCTGATTATTTTATTTTCACGAGTAATCGATTCAATTGTTTGGTTTGTAAAATTAAAAAAAAAAAATAGTGACACTTCACAGTGTTTGTTTTGCCCAAACAACAGTCCAAACCTCAACATTATTAAAAAAATATGTTAAAATTATTCAAATAATTACAAGGAAAAGCAGTAAGTCCTCACATTTGAGAAGTTGGAACCATGAAGTTTTTGGCATTTTTACATGAAAAATTACTTAAACCATTATCAAAATAGTTGTTAGTTACAGTAGTTTAATTTATAACAAAGCAGCATATTTTATAAACTTCACATGTTTTGTATGTAAAAATCTTAATCTGTAAAATAACTAAAGCTGTCAAATAAATGTAGTGGAGTAAAAATACAATATTTCCCTCTGAAATTTAGAGTGGAAGTATAAAGTAGCATGAAAGAAAACACTCAAGTAAACTACAAGTACCTCAAATCTGTACTTAAGTATAGTGCTTGAGTAAATGTACCACTGGTAAATGCGACATCTTAACTTTAAATCAGATGTGCTCATCCTGGTAAGATAAACATTGATTAAGAAACCGTGGAGCAGAAACAACCAGGTTCTAGAAACATCCATAACCTTCAACACAACCTAACTATTAATATAATATCTGTACGGCTAATGTATAGTTTCTGGTCTGATAATGATCTATATGAACCCATACAGATACCTCAATGGGTCCAAGCTAAAAATCCACCGTAGGGGCCGTGTATTTCATGTTAAACAAATTTACACCCCGGGACTACATTTCCAGCGAAATCGAAAAATGTTGGGAATTCAACAATAACAAGGTTTTTATTTGTTGTTATTTTCTATTGAACATCTATCTGTCTGTCTATCTGAAAAAGTGACACTATACGCTTGTTTTATCTTTTCAGTGTGTTTATTTTTCCAAGATTAAAACTGTAGTTATTTTCAAGAATACAAAATAATCAGTGTACTACTTTGATGCATGTAATTACTGATTCAGACTGATTTTAAACGAACTAATAGTTACTTTCCTGTTTGCATTTAATTCATCTTTCATCCACACAGCAAACATAAAAACCCAAGCATGTGGTAGTCTAGACTCAGTTATACAGTTCTACGAACATGATGAGTTTGACTAGATTAACAGCAGTTTTGTTTAAATATGTTTAAATGACCCTTTTATATGTCAAGCTGTGTGGACAGATATGGAAATTAGTGCCTTTAATTTCACTGTTATCGCCATTCACTTTACTGAAGTTCCTCTTGGAAGAAACCATTTGTGTTAGTACAGAAAACTACTACCAGAGGCCAGTGTGTGTGCAACTACTGTAGGTCCAAGACTAAGCAGCACATGATGTCTAAGGCTAACGCACCTTCATGTTTGGATTTCATGGATCATGTCTGTTAACATTACAATGCGTTCACTGCAGCACACGGGTGAATTATGCAATAATAAGGCATAGGAACAAACACATTTTGGTGAGAGCTTTAAAAGCAAGCACTAAAGGGAAATGTGGACTTGAGCTGCAGAGTATCCTGAATAATTTTATTATTCCTAAAATGGACCGACTTACAATTCTGTATAAGATACCTTGTCATGGCACACATGTACTATCACACAAGTATTGTACACGTACAAAACACCATTCTCAGGAAGGCAATGGTCAGGTAATGAGAAGTGGTTTGCTACGGGAGGGGAAGTTGCTGTAAGCGGTTGTGAGCAGTTGTAAGTGTGTGAGTCAGATCATGCACTATAACCTGCAGTTAGAAAGGCACCTGCTGTATTTCACTCCCACATTCCCTCACAAGGCTGGAAATAATCACATCACAAGAGCTCAGAGAGGACAGCTATCTAAAAATCAATGGGGAACTTCCTCTCAAGTGATTTCATTCCATTTAGGATACATAATTATTGAACATGTAGCAGAGGAATCTATCTCTACCTCTCTGAATATTACGTTTCAACTTCCTTTTACATCAGTGAATGAAGGAAAGCAGCATTCAGTTGTGTAAGCGATGAGGTAACATGAGAAAACATGAAAAGGAAACAGACAAACCCTAAAATGAACGATCCGTGTGAAGGAAAGTGAACGTGTGGATGAGAAGAAACAGAAAGTTTTGGAAAATAAAGAAGAAAATGTGACTTTAATTGCTTTTAGGTTTCATTTCAGCAAGCTGTATGTCAGGAATTACACGCACACAAACACACTCGCACTTGCATACACACAGATAAACTCATGAGAATGAATATGCATTCAGAAAAGTACATGTGCCGACACATGCGTCCAGTTTTATGCTGCCATGAATAATGATGACCCTTGTTTTTGTCCCCTCACTTAAACCACCTTAACAACTGACTTCCCTTTTGTCAGGTGAGTAGCTGTTGGTGTGGGAACTTCCCATTTCTGGTCTTAGTACCTCATGTGGACTACAACTCCCAACCACCTAAGACACTTCTTGAGTCATTTTTACATATTAAAATCAGTGAATATTTCCAAGGATGGTCACATCCGACAAGCTGTGTCGTTGAATCTTTCCATCTCTGACGTCAGCAGCAAGAGTCTCATCCAGGAGTCATACACCTCGATTAAGTTTTTAACCCAAACCCCAACCTCGAACCCCATAACTTAGATACAGTTAGAGTATAAAGTACCATGCGTGATCCTTGTCATTGTCCGTTTAAGTAACCTCCCTTCCCCAGTCTCTGGAGCTCCGTTTCTCTGGAGCTCTGAGCACAGACTGCTGGGTAAGACATCTGAGTGACACCCTGTGACTCTGGGAGCTTTCCTTTAAGTTCTTGTCCATCAGTGTTTACTGGGCTTTGGGTTTGGCGCCGCCAGGAGTTGGGTCAGGAGGAGGGCCACCACCCTGGGCAAGTCTTTGAAAGCTGTGGAAGAGAAATAGAAGAGTTGTTAGTACTTGTGCAGGTCGACAAATTTAGGGTCTGTCCCAATACGTACATTATGGTTCTGCACATTAACGTGCCACCAGGTAGTAGGCAAGTGTGTTCCACACCTGAAACATGCTAATAGCCAACAGCACACTTAACCCACACTTGATACACACTTGTCCTAAGTTTTATGACCAACAAACACCAAGAAGTTGAAGTTTATGACGATTATATATTAAAAAATATTATTTAAGCCCAAACACTACACAATTGTGACAGAAGCTCAATAAATGGTTAGCACCTAATGTAGTGGCTGTTTTACCAAGTTCCAAGGACACTTAGTCTGCAAAGCACCTTAGTCTTGACTTGTGTTCCATTTAATTAAATCCAGTTTTCTTGTGAATTGCCAGTTTATTCACAAGTCCAGGAGACAGAGGAAACGGTGAATGAGGGTTCATTTGAAGACAGATCACAACACCAGGGCAGGTAAATCCTATCCTTACATCTCATTCCGCTCCATTACTGACTTGACGCTTGTTTTGATCCAAATTTGCAGACTTCTCTACATCGTATTAGCACCACATTGTTCCTAAACTTCTTTACCTATACACACTAAAAACTGCCTAACAGCACTATCAAATGCAGTAAATAATAAAAATATAGTATTTACATGTATTCTAGCACTTAAAGAAGGAATAATAGTAAATAGAAACATAACCATAGCGTGGTCCACCTATAATATACAATTCAAAATATATAGGGTTAGGATAGCTTGATTTAATTGCTATATTAATTGTATTACTCCTCCCCTTCTCTCATGTGTGTGCTTGTTTTGGAAATTAAATAAACAACAAAGCATCTGAGCTCTGACAAACGCACACACACTCAAACTCTCTCTTAAACTCGTAAACGTGCACTTGGACACTGTTGGCAGCTCCAGGAAATACGCCACACAAGCAGGCACTTGACTACTCACAAATACCACCAAGTGTGGGTATTATGACAGACCCTTAACATGAGCTGAGCACTAACTGCCTCAGTAGCAAAATACCAGTTGACCTGTGTTGATGGCAACATTGTGCCAGAAGATGGCGCCATACTCACGTGTCCTTGATGTTGTCGACGTGGGCCTGGATTTTTGCAACGTAGCTGTCCACCTGCTCCTGTGAAATACCAGAAATAAAGAAAAATATATGTTTATGGATATGGAAAGAAAAGGACCAGTTAAAGTGACAGTATAAAGGATAAATTAAGAGAGTTATTACCTGGCGTTGTCTGTAGAAAAGTGGCAGAGAAAAGATAGCGATCACACCTGGAGAAGAAACAAGACAGAAAAGAACAGACATTAACATGACAGCCATACAGTATGTTGATAGATTCCATATTTCCACATCTGTTTCTTACCGATGATGAGCAGAGTAAGGCCATTGCACAGGTCTCCCAAGTACGTCACAAGGTACATCAGAACCAGGAGCTAAGACAAAGAAAGAGAGAAGCAGAGGAACAGCTGCAGAGAGTCAGTTTAACTCCAGATGTCAAGAAAACCCTCCAGCACTGCTCCATGTGCTTTTGATTTCATTCTTTTAGAAAGCAGTAAATCATGCTGCAGTACTGCATAATTCCCTGCACTGTATTACATTGTGGATATCTATCCCATGACTCCATAAAATGATCCACACTGACATAATTTTCTTGTCGATGAAGAAAAGAAAGAGCTCCGAGTACGAGACTCCCAATATGGGTTTTGGTGTTTCCCCTTATATCTCACAGTGTCACAGCACTGTATATGGGATCCAGTGTTGCCCTGATATGGGACACCCCTGTCTCAGATGGAAAGAGAACCCAGCTTATCCTGGGCGCCTCTGCGTACCTCCTCCTGTGTGTCATGTCACATACCGGCCAGGTCAGGGTTGAGATTGGGAGGTCCTGGGGTTTAGGGGCCCAGACAGCCCACACTGACTCACCATTTACTGTAAATGTGTTAAGTCTGTCTGGTCACAAACTGCTGCTGTTAATTACTCAAATGCCATAATTATATTAGGGATGATCTGAACTGATTTTTTTTTGCTTATGTGCAATAAGTTATATGGACATTTCAACTGATAATGATACAAATAATGACACACCAGTGAAGTTTACTTGTACTGTAACAGTGATGTTTCGTGCTGATGTGTAGTAAAGGCTGCATCAGCCGCACCTGTCCTGATTCAATAAGAAACATGCAAGTGTCCTCAAGTGTCTGTACTCATTATAGGAAATGAGCAAAAATGACTCCAAATTAATTCAAAAGTAAAAATTATGTCACATTTGGTATTTTGTAAAATTTATTTTCTTTTATTATAGAGTATATCTTTTAATTTTGTAGATGTTTTGGGGCCATAGGAGGATCCTGTAAGATTTGTACTATTTGCACTGTCAACTGAAAACTAGTTTTTATAATTATCAGAAGGGGAACACCTTTAAACACCACCAAAGTTACTACTCTGCACGTACACACTAGCATTGTTTTATCTATTCACTTTAAGCAAACATTCTTTGTGTGTACTATGTGAAAACATGTACAATGTCCTTTAATACTCATGGCCTGTCCTTTTAATATAATATTACTCCCCAACAATGAAAAGAAAAGTAGACTAAGTACAAAATATACATAGTGTATATCATGCTCAGCATTGTGACAGTACATTCATTCGGCAGACGCTTTTGTCCAACTTGGGGTTAAGTTTCTCTACTTCAACATGTGGACATGAGGAGCCGGAGATGGAACAAGCAATACTACAATTAATAGCTGCCTTGCTTTACCACCTGAGCTCTAGCCACCATCTAATCATTTTGAAGAATTTGTGTCATCATAGGCTATTTTGCAACTACAGTAATTTATGAATTAGCTTCCAGGGAAATAACATTTACCTGAAGTCATTTAAGCACTGTTTAAAACAATGCAACAAAGCGTGTTGTGCATCCTGTAAATACAAAGTAAGAAGCGTAGAATGTATTTAGACTGTGGCAACATACAGTACATGTGTGATGACGTCATACCGACAGATTTATTTAGGCTTGATAAACATCAACATAATGCTTTGTTAGCGAGAGAGGAGTACCCAGAGGCTGCAGAAGAAAGCATGGAAGAGAAAAGCGAGGCAGACTGCCTCGTTTTTATGCTCTGAGTACCAATTAAAATTAATCTGAAAGGATTGCTTCCGAAGGGACCGATTGCTTTCCACATGATTACCAAAAATATGTCATTGGGGCTGACAGTTGCCGTCAATGATATTGGTCTAATTTAGGAGCAGAGTCTTCAACTGCGAGCTAGCATCATGAGAGAGACAGTTGGCTGTCATCTCCAGTGGTGCAGGGAGCTGGGATGATGGAGGTAGGAAGATGACAGATGATGGAGGAGAATGAAAGAATGTAGAGACGGACTGATGTCTGGGTTAATGAGGGGGAGAGGTTCTGGACAGGGTGAAGCAAATCTTTGGGAACAGGTCGTTAAGAGAGGAAACAAGAGATGGAAGAAGGACAAACACACACACACACGCACACACACACACACACACAAATCAAATAAGACTAACTTAATTTGTTAGCTTAGCTCACCTTTAGGGACTCAAAGACATTTCGAACGAAAAAGAGTCCCTTCAGAGTGTCAACAGCAGACAGAGTCATGACGATGGCTTTCTGCATGTAGAGGTCAGCCTCCTCTCCACTGAAACTGATGTCCAGGTCCAAGTATGACCTGAGAGTAAATGAGAAGAGAACAAAAAGGGGACATGAGATGCAGAAAAAGATAGAAGTATTGACGATAAACAGAAAGATTCATTCTTATGCCTCTCTGTGTTGCATTTCCCTTAGTCATCCTTCCTTTACTGTTAACCAAATAATGATGTTTAATGACACTGTAATTCATGTTGTTTGGCTGCAATCCATCAAGTCCAAATATATAAATCCATTCCTGTCCCTCCTGTCAGTGTCCAGAGGTGAAAAGGCCCAAGCTTTTCAATTTGCTGGGTTACCACCAGGCTTATATAATCAATTTAGTCCATGCAGCTATCATTTCATACATAGGAACAAGTACTTAAGTTGGGTATAAAGTTGGGTATATAAGGAAAACTCAACAAAAAAAACTGCAGTAAAACACATATTTATATACAAGCACACATACACTACAAGCCTTATTTTTTGCAATGATTTAACTGCCTGAACCCCAGCTATGCTAATAGAGACACTTCACCAATTAATAACCATAACTGGAGACACCAAATATTTTATTTTTGGATGTAAGCACAGTAAACAATAGGTGAATTTTAAAATGCAGCAACTCTGCTTAATCAAAGACAAAAAAGAGACTGGAGTGGAAAGGCTTTTGGCTGAATGAACCCAGGCGCTTGTTTTGGAAAACATTTATGCACTGTGACTGAATGGGGTGAGTCCACCTCAGTGCGTTGTGTCATTTTTCTTTTCCTTGTCTCAGAAAAGGAGGGAGAAATGTCCACCGTCCTTAAAGCATAATTCATTAAAGCACAGTCTCTTACTTGAAGGGGTGTTCTCCATCACCCCAGCTAAGGATGTAGAGGACTTGGTAGTAGATGCGCACTGAGATGGTGAAGCACATGACAGCCAGGGAGACTGTAGAGACCACGGTGATGATGCTGAGCTGGAACAGGGACAGCAGGCCGACCACTAACCCTGTTAGCACCATGCCTGTTCGCTCCGTGTCCTTCCAGTAGATCAGGTCCATCACTGAAAGACAAAGAGAGTGGAGGGAGGAAAAGGAAGGGGAAGAGAAAAGAAAGGTTAAGACATGAAGGTGAAGGGAGAGGGTGGTAGCGATGTTGGTAAAACAGAGGAGAGGATGAAGAAATAATATAGAGTAGAGAAACCAGGGGGAAATGTACAGGTGGCTGTTGAGACAGTATAGACTGATAACCAGAGAGTTTTTCAGCAATTCAGAGGTCTTGAACCAATCTAGTCTGTTGGTACTGTATCAATCACCAAAAATAGTCCCAGAAATGGTGTGTAAAAATCATAAACACGCTGGCTTATGATTTCTCAAGCAGGAGGTTTTCAAGCTGCACATAGCTGACAGCATTGTGAGTTACTGCATCCTTCCTGGTTTTAACAGAACAGCTGCAGCAACATCACTCAGCCTCCAGCCGTTCCAAAAGGCCTTTCATATTTTGGGGAACTAGGGGCAGGAAGAGTGGCAGGAAGATACAGTAGTTCCGACATGGGGATAAGAAGGGGAAGAGAGGCCAGAGAAGTAGAAGGGGGAGCCATGAGGCAGAGAGGGATTTCCAGCCTACAGCATGAGAGGACACACACAGCAGGACACGTCAGGCTCCGGCTAAATTTAGCCCTCAGATGAAAGGGGGAGGCAAGCGGTTGAGCAGACTATAAATGCGGCCTTTCACAGCACCTGCCGACAGACATCAGGCCGTCAGCAGGCCCTTTTCCACACCCTGGTGGTGGCCCTGTCTGTCACCCGGCAACAGCTGCCCTGGAAACTAAGGCGTCCGTAGAGTCATGCTTTACAGACAGAGTGGGCAACTTCAATATATACAGTAGAATATGTGGTTCCTTTATCGAGCTTGAATTCTTTCACTGCATTTTTACGTAACATGTTGCATTACAAAAAGTGGACAACTATAAAACTAAAAGCTATACCACACAGCCCATAATAAAAGCAGTGTTTCTGTGTTGTGTAATTGCAGGGTATGTTGTATGGTGCAGCACTGTCAGACAGGCATAGCTCTTTGTGCTTGTCATTCAGTTAAATGCTAAGCCTCAGCATTAGAATAAAGGGAAGCCTCTTTGAATAGAGTGCACTGACAGCAGGTGGGTTATTTATAAGCATCACTGCACACAATTAATACCCATGATGCCCCTGGAACACACCTGTTCAACGTGTTTGTTTGTGCTGCTGTCATTCTGGGACAGGGTTATGCAGCACATGGTGTCACTAATTTAATAAGCACAATAGAAAGACACCAACACTGGAGACCTGAAAGCATCTAATCTGTGTACAATGTCTACGCCAAACAAAGGAGACATGGAAGACACTATTATATCTAAAAACACTGTACGCACTATACTGTACTATAGAACTACCCACACCCTGCATTTATCCTTTACTCACCCAGGAGTTTCTAAACACATTCGGGTGGAGCAACTATGCAGCAGGACTGCAGGAGGCATGTAAGGAATGAGACATCAACTACATTTTTAATAACTATAGATCGCCGAGCATATTGTAAAGCCTTGGGGTTCTTTATTTTAAAGGAATAGTTCAACATTTTGGGAAATACGTTTAAATACTTTCTTGCGGAGAGTTAGATGAGAAGATTGATACTGCTCTCTTATTTGTCCGGTAAATATACAGCAACAGAGAGCAGCTGGTTAGCTTAGCTTAGCATAAAGAGTAGAACCAGGGGGAAGCAGTTTGCCTGGCTCTGTCCAAAGGTAACACAATCTGGCAACCAGCAACTTTTAAGCTGAATAATTAGCACATTGTATCCTGCTTGTTTATTCTGTACAAAGACTGATTGTGTTTCTTGTCTGGGTGCAGTGACTCCCTTGAGTCTCAATTTTTTGTCATTTTCTCCACTAGGTTTTGTACAGATTAAACAAACATGACAATATGTTAATTAGCAAGGCTTATCTGTGCTAGTAGGTGGATTTTGTTACCTTCAAACAGAGCCAGGCTAGCACGTTTCCCCCTGTTTCCAGTCCTTACGCTAAGCTAAGCTAACTGACTGGTTGTTCCAGCTTCATATCCGAAGGACAGATATGAGAGTGGAAGTCTCTCTTCTCTAACTCTCAGCAAGAAAGCTGAGAGTTGCCTCTTTAAACCCAACACAAGCTGTCACATATGCATCATAAACTGGAGTTATCTACAACTTGTGGGAGAAAACATGCATTTTATATCTGTAACAGTTTTGTATTGTTGAGTGTAATAAACATTGCAGCCTTTAGGTGCCCTTAGGGGGGACTTCAGACTTTTCAAATCTTGTTTCTTTCTATTGCCAGCTATAACTTACATCAACTAAATCTGTCATGATAACATTAATGTACTTCAAGAGTACTTCATGTGTCAA
Source organism: Oplegnathus fasciatus (assembly GCA_003416845.1). Lineage (NCBI taxonomy): Eukaryota > Metazoa > Chordata > Actinopteri > Centrarchiformes > Oplegnathidae > Oplegnathus > Oplegnathus fasciatus. The sequence goes on from NTHP01000183.1 coordinate 916,923, forward strand.
CAGATACGATGATACAGCTAATGGTTGAGTAATCAGTGAGTAGTAATTGCCTCTAATCAAGAGGCAATTATTACTCAGTTGCATCCACAATCTACCACACTTAAACTGCAGGAATAAAATATTAGGACATTCTCTATTCCACAATAACGCAATCCAAACCAGCAGAACTTATCTTTGTGTACCGATCATTCGACTAAGTTATTTATTATATAAATGAGCATTGAGGGAGTGATTGCATGAAGGAATCAATAATCCAATCAAGCAATCAACCTAACCCTAACCAAACAGCTAATTAACCAATAAGAACATGAATCACATGGCTCATTCACACTTTATGTCAACCCAGCCTGACATCATTTCATTGTAACATCAACATCCATTTCATTTGACGCAGGTCGTGTCAACTTTATCACATGTGTCCAGGAAATCCCATAGTATTACAGTCTGAAATGTCTCTGCTCGTGCCAGCTCTTCAGCCTAAAGGGGAAACCCTACAATGTAAGAGAGCCCAGCTGGCAAAGTTATTACACACTCCAACAACTATCTGCAAAAGGCATACCACAACAGGGCCATTTATACTCGTTTGAATGGCTGTGGCTAATTCAAATTAAGGCTACTGATACGGAGTCTACCCTGCTACATCTGAACAGCTCATCAGTTGAAAGCCAAACACACCTCTAGCTGACAGAAGCTGCCGTCTCCAGAGACTCTGCTTGTAAAGTGATCAAAGAGAAGCGAGAAATCCGCTCAGTTCCCACCTTCGGTCCCTTGATAGTCCAGCCTTCTCACCACTACACTGAAGTCACAAAGCTCAACAGTCCACTACTAAAGACTATAAGTGGTTTCCACCCCTTCACACTTGAATCTATAGCTTTCCTCTGCCTTTTCTCTTCTCACTGAAATCAAATACAGCTCTTTGCAGTGGCTGACTGTCAGCTCACGACTGTAAGCAAATACCTAAACATCGTCTGCATAGATGGACTGTCTCAAATTATCCTCTTTTCACTTTAAGCCAAAGGTCTCACCTTTACTGGCCATTTTGGTTGCTGCTCCAGTGTTTCCCCTCACACCCTCTGTCCCTCTCTCTGTCCCGCTGTGCTCCCCTCGCCCCTCTGAGCTGTTTTTGGCCACCCCCTGCTCGCTCAGCAGTCCAAAGGCCTGACAGCCCAAAATAATCTTGTTCGCGGCACCGCCCACCACTTTTCGAGACTCCAAGAGCTTCACACATGAAGAGATGATTCACGACACAATCACACCATACTCTCCAAATCACTAGATCTTCTTCCTTAAAGCAAAAGTTCATTCTGAAGCAGAATGAATTTCTGTTATTCGCTTGAACACAGATGAAGTTATATTGAGTTATGTTCATATACATGTGCCATGTAACACCTGAAACAGGAGAACCGGGGTTTATTTTCTGTTATGTAACCAAGCCAAACGTTTCTGTGCCACCACTACTGATAATAAATGATAGAGAGACAAAAGAGAAAGAGATAGAGTGTTTGACTTTCTGGGGATGAGTTCCTTTTTTCTAGTAAAGCTGCTGCTGAACATAAAACTTATTTCATTGTAAAAACTCCAACATGCAGGTCTGTATGCCCGACAACAAAGTAACAGCCTGATGATCAGACAGAATTGCTATTTCATTTCACTGTATTATTCATCTATTTGTTTTTTGAATTGCGGCAAAAATTGGAGATGCTGGAAGTGATTCTGGAATCAGGCTAACAAAGTAATGGTTCTTTTTATCCGAAGATAGTAAGTAAGTAAGTAAGACTAACATACTTGATTTATCTTCATACACATGAAGACATTAGTATGCAGTTAACTGCTGAAACACATACATTTAGGTTATCATTTCAAATGTTTTGATATGAGTGCCGATATGATATGTGAGTTTTGATACCAATGACAGAACTATATGTACCTTTTTTCATGTAACAAAAGAAGCTTTTCAAATGTTAAATGTTGTCTAAACACAATCAGCTGTCCAAGGACTTGAACTACGATTCAAAAACTGTTTGATCAAAGAAGAAGTAAGTGTTGTATCGGACCACACATTCGATGCCAGTTTTTGATATTTGACAGCTGTCGATAGTCGATGCTAGAGACACATTTCAGTCGCCAAAAAAGCAATGAGGTTTGATATGCAGCCCCTAAAACAAGTAATAAAACCAGAAGAAATATGATGCTCCAATAGATGCGTGTGTGCTATTTATTCAGGACACCCTAAACTCTGTCATCGGCCAGACCACACATTCATCAACGGTCTGAGGGTTTACTGCCCCCCCACATCCACTAAAATAAGACTGAGCTCTACTCTGACTGAAAGTCCACTTAAAATGCCATCAAGCTGGAAGACAGGATGTTATCTCTCGCTCTCTCTTTCTCCCTTTCTCTGTGTCTCACTCACTCCTAAAGTGCCAACAAACTCACACAAATCTGCATATAAAAAAACTGCACACTCACACACACACACACACACACACCTGTCTGTCTTTCTCTGGGTGTGTGTCTGTGTCATACATTCTGACATCAGCCCTGATGGGGAGTCCAAAAAGTCAGCCAATGCCAGGAATGCTTTCCCCAAAATTAGCCAATCATTCCTGAAATCCCGAGAGAGGGTTACTATGGAGACACAATGAACAGCGAGGACTTCCGGTGGGGTGGGGGGTCTATCTTTGTCTGCCTGCTCTTGAAGGTCCATGCTGAAAGCGAAATCTGATATTTTCTTTATTTAAAGAATCGATTAAAGAGCTGAGGGGAAAGATCTCGCTCAGCAACGAGACAAAGACGGAGAGATGGGAGGTAGAGGGATGGTGGTCAGAAAAATTTAAATTAAAAGATACAAATGTGGATCTTGTACCTGCTATGTGGATGCATACTGTCGGGTCCTCTGATAGGTTAAGTGCTGAAAACCAGTGATCGCTGACCAGCTGTTCCTGAGAGTTTAGACCAATGGCAGCCGGGCCTCTGGGTCGCACAGATGTGAGCAGCTTCACTGAAATGGTTTCCCTGGAGACGGGGGACTCTGGCTCGGGGGTCGGTGAGGCTGCTGCTGCTGCCGGGAAACAGAAGATGATGTCACTGTCATGATGACATCACCGCCGCTTTGCTATACATGCTCAGCTTGAGCTCCAACTACTGACAAAAGATATTAAATTACATTTTTAAAACCACAGTGGGCCGCAACATTTGTGTTGTGGTTCCAGATTTAGGTCCAGACGTTTCTTACTTTTTCCATATTTACAACTTTTCTTACAGAAACTACAGGACTACAGTTGTCATTATTAACAATCCATAATGTCTGTTGCAAGAGTCTGATAATTTAAGGCTTATTTGATATTGTCAGTCTTTGTTTTGTTTTCATTTTTCACTATTTTCATGAACTAGATATTGCTGTGGAGTAATTTACACAAGAAACTGAACATAAGATGTCCAAATAAATTCTCTCACTCTGAAGACTGATGATAATTTGGGCTCCTTTCAATATTCTCACGATACAGCTTAACTATGTTAACATATAAACTGAAGCACAATCCTGCAACTACACGGCCTATTTTTTTTCTAATGAAATCAGGTGACAAGTTTTGGGAGATATTTGACAAGACCGCTATGTTTTATACTATGTTGACAGCCAGAACCGATGGCAGCCCAGTGAGAGTTGCATTCATGTAGTTAATTGTAAGAAGGGTTCATGCCGATGTCTGAGGGAAGGAGAGAACTGTAACTCGTCTTCTGTACCTCGCAGCCTATTTGAGATTATGTGTCACTTGAGTAAATAGCCTATTCAGTTTTTCTGTTGAGAAGCTATAACTGGGTGAACAAAGTAAAAAAAAAGCATCTTTGTGTTGGGGCATCATGCATCTCTTAGTCTTCCACTATGAAATAAAACATCCTCTTCTTCTGTTTCTCACCCTGAAATATCTGTGAGGGGCTGTGATGCTGGAAAGACGGGGATGGAGAGGGAGGCTGGACAGTCTGGGTCTGACTGCTCGGTGTCTCCTCACTTTGGATTCCTGCATCTCTCCCCTGAGTTTCTGCATCCAGAATTTGGGGAGAGGGCTGGATTGTAATAGTGTCAGTTTGTCTGTGCTGCTCGCTCCTCACCGCTGCACTCGCCTCCACCCTCTCCTGCTCTCTCCTTTCTGACGCTTCCTCTTCTTCCTCTTGACTGAGGAAGGCTTGAGGGTCCCAGTCTACATCAGGGGAGTCCAACAGTGTCTCCAGGGTGTCCGTGCGGATCAGAGGAGTGCGACTTCCCCGAGAGCCGGCCCTGCGTCGGTCACGGAGGTGTCGACCCACCGCTTCGGGCTCGGCGATGGCGATGTAAGAGAAAGTCAGCTCGTAGGAGTTCTGACGCGGGGTGCCCCAGATGGACGGGGATGAAGCCAGTCCCTCGTCATCATCTGGACCTCCATCTCCCCCCTCGTCGTCATCGGACCATTCCCTGGCTGTTTGCAGCTCGCACATCTCGGACTCCTCATTTCCGCCTGAACGGATACAAAAACAAAGACATGCGGTCACCCCAACACACACACAAACACCAGACACAAAAAGAGAAAACAATACACACTCTGAGCAGAGGAGCAATTTACAACACTTAGCAGTTTTTTCAATTACAGAGAATGCTGTTAACAGTGTGTATATTGGTTCAGTGTCATACAAGGAGAGTGGTTTTGCTTTTAATAAACAGATGAAAGCAGCCAGCTGTGTCATTTGATGTCTGGGAGAAAAAGGTGTGACATCTACAGTGAATGAAACCCTCTTTGATACGTGCATAAACATCTCTCCTTCCAAAATGTAGTTGTGATCAAAATGTACTCCTGTGTTTAGCCGTGGATCTTCAGTGCTCGTGTTTTAGAGAGAGAGAGAGAGAGGTGTTCAGATGCATTCTTCTAATGTTATGTTCAAAAGAAAGGCTTCGGGAAGCAGGAATCTCTTATTTTTACAAGTATTGCGTGACAGACTTTCTCAGTGGATGGACAGTGAAGTGTCACCGCTTCGTACCATCGGTGCATGGAGGCGTTGAGTCTGGAGTGGACGCCACAGAGCCATATTCCTCTGGAAAAAAAAAACAGTCAACATTTGAATTAATCTACTAGTAACCATCTCACATTCATCTTAATAGTGTGCCTGTCAAAACATTCAACGTAGGTGTACTAATATTAAATGACTGATAGCAGAAAAGCCCCAACAAACACTGCAGTACCTTGTTATGAGTCAACAGTGAGCTGTGCTTTATGTGCTCGAAGAAGTCCATCATACACTTCTCCACTGTGTTGCACACTGAAATACTGGTACTAGATAATCAACAACCTCTATACAAAATAACATGACATGCCACTAAACATAATACTATGTGTATATCATACTTAGATCAAAGGAACGTGATAATTTCAGTTCCATACAGTACTTCAGGTCAGTGAATACAGACTCATTTCCTTACAGAGCTAAACTAGCAGCAGTAAAGGCCTCCACCACATTAGATAGCCAGCATGACATTAGCTAATAAATCAACCCAGGCGGAGAAAAGAAGGCAGCATATTCTCTCCTGCACATGTATAAACACATGCAAATAATCATAAACCACTTTAATTTAACTGTATTTAGCTGAATATTGTGACAAAAAGCTAAAATAAACACACAGATATGAAAGTACAACAGAGGCTTTTAGGGTGAAATAACTTGCATTCTTGACATGCCTGCCTGCAAAGCCTTCTCGTACACAACCACATACACATCTGCAAATGAATGGGAAGCAACAACAACAGAATAGGTCTCCCTCTGCACCGCATCCATCCATTCAGCCATGTGTTTATTAAAGGTAGGAGCAGGAGAGAGGAATGGAGAGTAGGCAGGAAGGGGAGGGAGGGGAGGCTGAGCTAACACATACGATGCTTACAGCAGTTAGCAAGAGAAGATGCTGAGCTGGAATATATACATATGATGATGGTACAGTGAGATAAACAAATGCAGGCCTCCTGCACAGAAACACAGATGGAAACAGCAGAACAAAAGCAGACTCACGGCAGTGGGAGAATCCTAAAACCTGGCCCATACTCCATCAAGGCATCGCTGGGCCCATCCAGTCTGGAAGCCCCCCCCCTCCTCTGCTGCCGGCTCTCACGTCCTGTGGATATACTCTCCCTCTCTCTCTTCTTCCTCCTCCTCCCTCTGTTTCTTGGTCGGCTGTTGAGCAGCTTCCTCACTCCCCTGCCTCCCGCTCTGTCACTCAGCAGCCCCGCCCTGCCTGCCTCCCTCCCTCCACCATCCTCCCTCCTCCTCCCTCCATCTCCTCTTGCATCGTTCTGACTGCAGCGGTTGTGATGTGCGCTCCAGCAAAGGGGGAGAAGCATGAGTGTGTCCCCGTGTCTGTCTGAGCCTGTTGCCGTCTCCCATTCATAGCTAATCTGTCTGTCTCTCTCCCTCGTCATGTGATTTCATCTGAGGATCTTATAGGGGCAGGCTGTAATAGAAGGAGTAAAAAGTCATTAATAATGCATAACATGAGCGTATACAGAATACACACATTAAAGGATGCATTAGGATGCTCCAGTCAGGTCCATCGCTTACCAGCATGTAAGGTTTGTCAGCTTTAGTACATTTTAGTAATATATATCATATATTAAGAAATATTAGAGTTTCACAAATTGCAACTTTACAAACAAACCACACCAAAATTAATCATAAAAGCTGGAGTATAAATAATGTACAGACTCAGCTAAAAGCTTTTTTTCTAATGTGAAGTGACGCCTGTGCAACAGTGAAAAGTAGGGGGCAGCAGTGTGCAGCTGTAACTGAAGCAAATGAAGGAGTTGCAGGAAAATGTGGAAAGGCCTCTTTGCTTTCATTTATACATTGCATTTCATTTTAAATAAGACCTTAAAGACTTGAGCAACAAACACAGCACAAGACATTTAGAGAAAGACGAAGTAACTTTTGAAAGAAGAAATGAAAAAATATTACTTTTACAAATGAAAAGTTGAATACCTTTGCTCAGTTCAATACACTGCTAAAGCCTTACTTGGTCTGGTATGACCAGTAGCTTTTCATGGCTAAAATTCAATCATTTTTTAAAACTTTGGATCAATGTCACTCTGTAACTGACACTACTCAGTCAGTTAACTGACAAAATAATTAAAAGATATACAAAGATAAAATAGAAACACAAAACTGGAAATTAAAAAAAAAAAGATGCAAAGAGAAATAAATAAAAGGAGAGAGTAGGAAAAAAGTGCAGGCTGGATGATGGTCTAAGTCAGTGGAAGGGAAATAGCGTCCACATGGAGAAGCAGGCCACCACATGGTGTTGAAATGAAGTCTAATAATCTTAAAAGATGAACAACAAAGGTAAATAATAGCATTTGGCCTGTTGTGTCAGTAACAGTGCTTTCATTCAGCCATAAATTTATCGTGTATCGTAACCAATCGATGGCCCCCAATGAACAATGCTGAAAAAAACTCACGGTTCATGGTTCAAACTAACTGCTGATGTTCTAAGTTCTTAATATTCAGTTAAAAGCAACGAAGAGCATAAAGGTTTTTAACTTACTTTAAAGGAGTGGGAGCAGGTCTTATATGATGTGGACGTTTGTTCCAGTGTAGCATAATAACTAAACTTTGCTTCCACATGTTTAGTTTGGGAATGGGCAACATATCGCTACCAAATGACTTGAGAGTTTTCATAGTAACAGACAGTATTTTGATGATGTGTTGTGGCCCTGAACCTTTGAACGACGGCATCTGCACAGCAATAAATCTGCCAAGGTGAGAGGAATGACTGTGTATGACTGGATCTGACACACCAGGAAACTGACAGGTTGATTTATGGTATAAACAACTTCAATATCATGTTGATTCAAAACAGTCACAGGGCGATCAACTTCCTGTGTCATCCTGTTTGAGTGCTCAGCCTTAACTGGATAAATAAAGGTAAACAAACACGCGTCACCAGAAACACTGCCAGCAGAGACCAACATCAGCTGATAAATGGTTTAGTCCTGCTTATAGCTGGACAAGAATATATAAGTATCGCACATACAGTTCTTAACACCTCAAGAGTTCCTATGTAAACCAGGTCAGGCGCTCCAAATACACAGCAGGTAATGAGATTAAGACACACAGCTGTGATGCAGAGACAACATGGAATCAGCAAGTCACTTACAGGACAGGGTGGGGTTTGAGTCTGAGTGTCAACATATAACACAAGTTATTATTCTTTCTTTACTTTGTTTTATTCCATTTTAGCTTCTTTTTTTATTTTATTCTTTTAAAATTTTATTTATATACACTCCCCTCCAAAAGTATTGGAACAGTGANGCTGAAATGTTGATCTCTTGTCTCATATTCATCTTTTGATGTCAAACCCAAATGTTTTCAGTCTACAGCAAAAATACAGGAATTGGCCTCACTGTTCCAATACTTTTGGAGGGGAGTGTATGTATTTATAATATCACCTTGTGTTTCGTTTTGAAACAAAAACTAATAATTAGAACACAATGTGACAAGATCTCAAATAAGTTGGAGTGTTATTTGACCCTAAACAGAGAGTACATGTTGACAGAAAAATGAAAACATCACCGTGGGTGTCCAGCCAAGATGCGATATGATACTACAAGCAAAACAAAGGTCCATTTAGTAGCTGTTCTGGAGTTTTCGATCATATCACATGATGTTTATCAGGAGGCTCAGGGGTCTGTATTATGAAACAAGCTCAACTTAGTCTGGCTAAGTGATGTACTTGATATCACATGAGATGAAACAGTGATGACATTTGGTTAGCAGTAGTTGGAGTAATATCCAAATAATAAATATAAGGTTATAAATAAGTGATGTTAAACATGGCTGGCATTTTCAACAAGTTTAGTTGTCTAAAAAAAAGTTTTTATTGTCTCATGATGAAATAACTATTAAGAATATGAATTAATTGTATAATTATTACGAAACAGTTAAAGTAAGGTAAAGTACAGATAGGCCCAAAGTAAAGAAATGAAAGCCTCATAAGTTCTGTTAGACCGAAAATGTTTCTAATTTACTGAGCTAATTAACAGTGTGCATAATTAATATGTGGCTATAATCAGTAACTCAGTACTTTTGTCCATGTCAGGATCCTGTAGGAATGATGACTTCATCTTTCAAATACTGCTCTGGAGCAGGTTAGCCGTGCAGCACAGGTTACCATGGTGATCTAGCCCGGTTAAAAGTGAGCAAGCTTTATGACGCAGGAAAACCTTAGTTAAGCCCTAAGATATATAATAGCTGACAAACCCTCTAATCTCACTTTGAATACAGGCCCCAGGTGTCATGGAAAGTTAGGTGGTCAAATTTCTAGTCTTTTCTGAGCAATTTAAGGACTTCTTGTCCATGTTGGCATTAAAGTTGGAGTTGGGAAACTCCTTCTTCCCATGAAGACCATGTGATATGATCAAAAGCTCCAGAACAGCTATCAAAGAGATCGTGACATGCTGTTGTTTGGTCAACTACTGGTTCGAAGGGCAAGAATGAACTTTGAAACTCAACTTAATGCATATTTTAACACAATATACCCATTAACTTCTCCAGCAATGTCAAAAAGTCCCATACCTGCATAATAGAAACAAGCGTGCAGTATTATTCATTTATCCTATTGTGATCGTCCCTCACTAAAACAAATTAGCAAAATGCTGAATGGCGAATCACACAAAACAGGATTTGGATTAAAAATTTCTTGTATCAGACATGAAATTCCCACGTGCAAGACTCATCCCTCTGTGTTGTGTAAAATGCCATGCTCATAATCCACGCGTGTGTGCCTTGAAGGCCAGGTGATTATCCAGCAGTGGGGGCAGAGCAGAGGGATAAATCCACAGAAATAGATAGGCCAATAGAGGCGCAGGACTGATACAGGATGGGTAAACAGGAGAAGGAGGGAGACAGAAACAGAAACAGGGAGGCAGAGAGAGGAAGACACCTTATGATTTTATTATCAGATAAAAAGGACAGAACCTGCAGGCTAAGGGAGGCAAAAATGGCCCTGATAATTTTTAACAGAAAACCAACTCAGTTTTTCATTTAACAGGATAATTCTTATTTGAAGTCACTTTCTGTTTACCTGCTCACGGAGCCACAGCTTAACTGTTGCGCTGGACCTGCTGCGGAAAACACAGGGCCGGAGGAGGGGCACCAGGAGGAGACGGGCTGCTGCCAAGTCCAGCAGGAATCTTGAGCACAGGCTCCGCGGGGTGATGAGGACGGCCAGGCGGGCCAGCAATGTGGAGGTGCCTTCCTTCCTCCGCCAGCTGGTCAAAGAGACGGAGAAAATGGTCACTTTCTTCTTCAAAGGGGGGGCCAGGGAAACAGGGCCAGGGGAGGAGGACAATTTGGATGAGGACGACTCGATGCCGAGCCCGTACTTGGAGCGTCCCATCTTGGAGAAGCATGTGTCAGAAGGGGGTTCTCAGTCCGGGATGAACTATGCTGTGGCGAGCATGCAGGGCTGGAGGGCTCAAATGGAGGATGCCCACACCTGCATGCCCCAGCTCAGAGGAGAGCTGACAGAGTGGGGGTACTTTGCTGTTTTTGACGGACATGCAGGCAGCACAGTGGCACAGTACTGCTCCAGAAACCTGCTGGATCACATCCTGGGAACAGGTACAGAACAATTAGTGACTAATAAGATGAGTCTAATTATTCAAGATGGTTAAAACTTGAGCTGTAGCACTAAACGTCCTTTTAGTTTTTTGTTTGAGAGGGATGCACTTGCAATTTTTTTTACATCGAATCTTGTTCATACAGAGTTTAAATGCACTTACTGTAAGTCGCTTTGGACCACAGCATCTGCCAAATGAATGTAATGTAATATCATGTAAAGTAGAACCAGAACGTTTTAACAAAGTCGTCATTCAAACTGAAAACATACTGCTTTTGCATTTCCAGTAAATATGTGTTGTGTTGCAAAGACGACTTCCATACATTGCCCTCAAAATGAGTTACTATACTGAATAATTATAACAAATCTGCACAAGCAAATACCTCAATGGCACTGTGTGAAAATCATGGAAACAGACTTGATTAATGAACACAAAGTCAATGAAAGTATAATTAAGAGCAGATTAATAAAAGCTTTAACGATCCAGGTTTAAGGGTGAGATTACTTTGGAACTCTATCATGCCACAGTGTATATACAGTACTGAAAGTTGATAAAGACACGTACAATGATATCTGAGTTTGGTTTGGTTTTATACTTGACATTTAGTGCTGTGAACTGATTGGTTTGCCACATGAGAGATTAACAAGAATGGCTGTAATCTTTAGTCTGTAACTCTTGTTACTGCCACCTATCGTGACCAAAACACTCTTGAGAAAGACATTTTAGGCTCCCTTGGTTAAATAAAGGTTGTTGCACTGTGTCACAGTGTTACTCCAAATGTGGCCTTTCACAAATCAAACACAAGACAGACCCCAGTTTTTATGGTACCTGGGTACATGTGTGTTGGCCTCTAAACAAAACAATATGGCAGTGCCAGAAACTACACATTATGGTGTGAGTCTATCTTAAAACCAAATGCTTCCCCCTCATTTCACCACAGGTGGTGTAAAAGCAAATGAGGACCACGAGCAGGTGAAGGAGGGGATCCGGGAGGGTTTCCTGGACATCGATCGCCACATGCACAAACTGGCTCGCCAGGACAACTGGGACCGCAGTGGCTCCACCGCAGCAGCTGTCATGATCTCACCTCGCTACATTTACTTTATCAACTGTGGGGACTCCCGCACCCTGCTCTGCCGTAACGGTCAGGTGGTCTTCTACACAGAGGACCACAAGCCATTTAACCCCAGAGAAAAGGAGCGCATCCAGAACGCTGGAGGCTCGGTGACCCTGCAGAGAGTCAACGGCTCATTGGCCGTTTCCAGAGCCCTGGGGGACTTTGACTTCAAGGAGGTGGACTGGAGGCCGCAGACAGAGCAGCTGGTGTCACCGGAGCCAGAGGTGTACGAGCTGGAGAGGACGCCCGAAGACGAGTTCCTAATTCTAGCATGTGACGGTGTGTGGGACGCCATTGGTAATGAGGAACTGTGCGCCTTCGTGCGCAGCCGTCTGCAGGTGTGCGATGACCTGAGAGAGATTTGCACCCAAGTCATTGACCTTTGTCTCTATAAGGTGAGAGGTCAACATCACAACAGTAGACAAACAAGGTGTATGAAACAATAAGAATGAAAGGCTTTGATGAAAGATTCTGATACTGACAGATACATTTTGCACAATTGTACTTTTTTGATACATTACTTGGTATAAAAATTGACATTGAAAGTTCATCTTGACCTTGGAAACAGATTTGACAAAACAATCTCCCCCCCAAGTTAGAGGCTGTTCTCAAGCTTTCGGGGGGAAAAAAAACTCCATTAAAATCAAAAGTTCCCAAGGAGCTACTAAATGGACCTTGCGGTGAGATTCAATCTCAATCTTTAAGCCAACATGGACGAGAAGTCCTTAAAGTGCTCAAAATAATGAAGATTCGAACATCTACAATTCCATGACTACTGGGCAAACTCCATCTGCAGAGGAAGATTGTGTGATACAGTGAAAAGCTCCGGGACAGCTAGTGAACGGGCTCTGTGGTGAGATTGTTGAAGTGTAAACATGTCTTTCAACAAAGCCCTTTCAAAACTTTAATACAAGAGTTCTCGAATGTTAAATGTTGCCTGAACACAAGCAAGAATTTGGCCTAAATAAAATGTTGACACATTTCAGTCAGGACCACGAAAGCACTAAGGTTCAATGCCCTAACCATGACACGGGTGGTGGCACAGTGAACGAAGCCATTGTACAATTTTGTCTCAAACCTCCACGTGAATTATAAGCTCTTTGTCAATCTGCTCTAGGAACCTTAATACAGCAGGTGCAAAAAGAGTTTCTCAAACTGCATACAATTACATATCCTGAATTGATAAAGATGTTAAATGCCCTGTGATTCTTTTGTGGAAATATTTTGATCCAAAACTTACAAGGTTTTATACTTCTCGGTTAAAATCTTGATTTTTAAGTGTGGGTCTTATCTGTCACATACATGTTTACTAAAAGCACAGATTAGAACGCAGCAACTCACAAAAATATCATGGAAAAAATGTAATTCATCTACTTAATTACCCAACACCTGTATAGATGTAGTATCACCTTAAACTCCTACCCATTTCTCCAAACATTGGATTTTTCTATGACACACAGTGTTACAGCAGGTGGGTTGATGAATGGGAAGCTTCACATTAAGGAGGGGATGTTGTGGGAAGGTGTACACTGTGGGCAGGGTCTCTGTGAGGAGGAATTACACTGTTGTTATGTAAGTAGATTTCTCCTGCAGGTCGTCTTAATGCTTGTTAGTAACTACTCGTCTGAACACTGACGAGCCCTTTGCCCGCCCTATAAATAGCTGTATTAAGGCATCCCGGGACATGGGATAGGAGGGAAGTAATGCTACACATGGCTCGGATTAAGACTGAGTGTGAGTCTGTTGACGGGAGCTCAGTGTTGCCGCCCGATACACACCGGCTCAGAGGCTTTATCCTGGCCGGGATGGGCTGCTATTTATTTCACCTAAAAAGGCTTACTGTACTGTACTGTTACATGTTCCAGTACACACTGAGCCTCGCTGCTCGCATCTCTGATATCATAACCAACAGGCTGATGCTTGTAAAACTGCAATGACTTCACAGTCTAGTCCAGCCAATACTGGATTTCTGAGGCCGAAATGATATCGATATCTGGGGAAAAAAAATCCAATAACAATATATCAGCCGATACATAAGCAATCTTTTTACAGATCATCTGTTTCAAAATGACCTTAAACCAAGTTTTTGATACTTATCAGCCGACATAAACACAGGTACCTATGTATATATCCGCAATAAGCTAATATCAGCTGATATATCGGCCTGGTTGATTTCTAGCTCTACTTTACAGGTGCATTTTTCCAAAGCTACAGACTAAAGCAATGTGTTTGTAAATCAGGAATATCATCATCTTCTATAAGTACTTAACTGTGACATCAAAGGAGATTAATATCTAATATCTACCAAAATATATCTCCATCCGACCTGACACAGACCTCTGTCCCCTGCTATCTTCCCAATCAACAGGTTTATTTCAAGTGATTTCAAGTGGTGGAAGAAGTAGTAGTATCCTTTACTTAAGTAAAAGTACCACTACTACAGTGTGAAAATACTTTGTTGCAAGTAAAAGTACTGCATTCAAATTTTGCTGATGTATTATTGGTGAAATAATCATTATGCAGGCAGAAGGGCCCATGCTAGAGTTATATTATAATTACTGACTTAACATCTAAGCAGCATTTTAATGTAATTCTTGGTTGAGGTGGAGCTAAAACTGTAGTTAAGTATACTTTAAAACAAGGCACAATGTGTCATTTATATGGTCATTATGGGTCTTTAAAATCTTAATCTCCAGAGTAGCCAGTAATTATCAGTAACTCCAGCTGTCAAACAAATGTAGTGAAGTAAAAAGTACAATAATTCCCTCTGAAATGTAGTGGAGTAAAAGTATAAAATAGCATAAAAATAAAAGTACCTCAAAATGTAAATGCACTTCATTACCTTTCACTAATGTGTACGTCATTTCAGCTTGAATTCAAACTGCAGTCTTGGTGCTTCTCAGATAATTCTGTGCTCTGTTTCCCTCTGCAGGGCAGCTTGGATAACATCAGCATCATCATTGTCTGCTTCCCCGGCGCCCCCCAAGTGTCACAGGAGGCACTGCAGCAGGAGGCAGAGCTGGAGCAACAGATTGATTTGAAAGTGGAAGGTGATTAAGAGTTACTCCAAACCCACCACACCAAAACACTTAAGACCGCTGTTAGCTCCTCAATTTATAACCGTATTGTTTTCACTCTCCCTTCACAGAAATTATCCAGATGATGAGGTCCAGAGACGAGGACCCTGACCTTTTGTATGTGATCAAATTCCTGGCTGCAGAGGAGATGCCAGGGCTTCCGCCAGGAGGGGGAATCACCAGCAAGTGAGTTTGAGCAATTAATTGAGCAATTCTGAGCAACTGGGGGAACCAAAACAGAAATCCTTGTGACTTAATACCACTGTCTCTCTCTTTGCAGGCGAGACTGTATCATCTCTGCATATCAGAAACATATCATGGCTCTCAGATCTCAGGAGCCAATGGTAAGACACATCAGAGTCACATGACATTAGATTTGGCTGTCATTAGATGAAGGCACTAATGTCAACTAAAGCAATCTCCAACATCTCACAATATGCCTGATTTACACCGTTTTCTAGGGATGCACCAAATGATTATTTTCATTATTGATTGATTTGTCAATTACTTTTTCAATTACTTGATCAATCATTTGGTCTCTAATACATCAGAAAACAGTGAAAAATCTTTGCAATGTCCTGGTGCCCAAGGTGATGTCATTAAATGTCTCGTTTTATACGACTAACCGTCTGAAACCCAAAATTATGTCATTTATGTAATCAGCTAATTGATTCATTGCAAAAATCAATAGTAAATAATTGTTAATTGTGGCCCTCGGAATAATGAAAATAATAATATATCTCATTTATAGAACAGTGTAAAGCATTCAAAGTAAAAGTAAAAAAGTAACGTCCTGACCTTTGACTTTTAAAAATGACATAAAGTTACTTGCTGCTCTTTGTACGTGCCGGCCAGGAAAATGAACTCATGTCTACTATGTCGATATACAATGTTAGTGACATTACTACGTGGTGACGTTTCAGGACATCGAAGGATCGGAGGAGGACTCAAACTAAAGTCGATACCATGGAAACAGAGTCATCGCCAACTTCACCATTTCCGTGGATGGTTAAATGAGAAACTTTGCATTTTAGACGAGCGCTAAACTAACAACGATTCTTTGTGTAACATATTCTCTTTGAGCATTTGTTTTCTGGTCAATTAAAGTGAAATTTAAATCAAATACCCGCTGTGTTGATTTTTTTGTTATATTGGTTCTATATTTTCTAAAATTATATGTTGTTGACAGAGAGTATTTAAAAATATTGAACCATACTGTGCCTGGGGAAACACTTACTGAAACATTATCACATGCTAGAGGCACATTTCTGTGTGGCTGATACTGTATACAAAGTGTACATGTGGAAATAAATGATCTGACACTCCTTATTCTAAAGCAGGGGTTTTCAAGAGTCTGAGACTGTGAGCCTCCCCTCAGACAAAGCTTGGAAAAAGGCATCCCCTCCCTCACCCTCCTTAGTTTACTTGCTTAGTTTCGCTCAATTGCTGGATGCCTATGGGATCATGATTATGTTATTTGATCCCATAGACACAAACCATTGAGCCAAGATAGCCTAATATTGCTGTTTGACATAACTTCAGACTGCACCAAATACATAAAACAGGTCTGTCCTGAGGTAGTTATTAGTTTCTGACTCTGGGAAAGTGGGAAAAATTCCCCAAAACTACTGTATCTCTGAACTATCTCTTTAACAAAATTCTATTTCATGTAATCTCCTTTTGATAACTAATGTAATATTTTTTCACTTCCATTCACTGAGCTTCCCCTGAAACTGTCTGGAGCCCCCCTGGGGAGGCCCGCCTCACACTTTGAAAACCTCTGTTCTAAAGCAATAAACCACAAAAAAAAAAAAAAATTGTATTGCACTCTTCAAAAAAAAACAGCTTAATTTAATTTATGTGTTCCACATGTGTGGGCCACATGCGAATCAGAGAGTGTCGTGAGGGAGCGCAGTATCTCTCAGTAAATAATTAGTTTGCACAATGCTGTCAGGTAGCAAAGGTGACATGGATAGCAATGACTTGTTATAGCAAGAACATAAACGTGTGCCATAAGAGAAGAAAGCCAGAAGGAGAGACGAGAAAGGATAAAGAATGCAGGAGAGGGCTGGAGAAAGAGATGGAGGGGGGGTGGAGGGCCATACTGGGGAAAGAGGATGAGATGTTCCCAGGAATTAGCACACATACCTCATTAAACGTGGACCCCCCAATGGCACTTTAGAGAGCATGTGTCATGTGTTACGTCACCGTGTGATTTAAAAGTCATTCTCCTGCAGGAAACAGATTTGTACAGCCTGAGTGAGCTCACTGATAACATAGTTTGTTCCATTATTATAGATTTAAAATCATAGATACTATAAAATGATGTTTATTCTGTGAACAGTGTTTCTGATACATTTTTCATTTTATAATATTATGTTTGTGACATCAAGACCCACTTATTTTGAACATATGATTTGTTGAGATTTACAGTAGGCTCCAACTATTTGATTAGCGATTAATCTGTTGATTAACTTCTCAGTTAATAGTTTTGTGTATAAAATGTCAGAAAATAGTGAAGAATGTCCATCACAGTTTTTCAAAGCCCAACGTGACTTCTTCAAAATGTTTGTTTTATCCAACAGTCAAATTCCCATATTTTAGGAAACTGGAACCAGCAAATGTTTGCTTGAAAAATGACTCAAATGATTAATCGATTATCAATACAGTTGCCCATTAATTTTCTATCAATTATTTCATCTATCATTCAGTTGATTTCTTGTTTTCCTACACACACAAAAAGAAAAAAAAATGAGGCAGGTTTTCCCTGAAATATAATACCAGATTAAATCTTAAATTATTTGGCATTATATGGCAACAGAGCACACAGACTGAAAGCTATATAGGAAATAGCTAAAAAAAACAACAACATATCACTATTCCTCACTTAGTCTTTCTACAGTATCAATACTACCAAAAATAAAAACAAAATGGTTCAAGTCAAAGTCAAAACTAACACATGAGGGACATTAGGGGGCTCTCTTTGGCAGTCATGGGTTCTTCAGAATGTGTTGCGAGGGTGTGGTGAGGCTCAGCACCTCTGTATTAATTGACTGAGCAGAGCTTTTATTGGACAGAGGGTCCTTCTCACCTCCTCACTCCTGACAAGTCAGATCACTCAAATATTAAACTCAGGACGGCACTGCTCAGCTGGGAGCGCTTGTGGACAAAGATAAAGAGGAAAGAGAAAGCGGAAAAAGAAGAAAAGGACCTGAGGGGAAGGAAAGAAACCTCAGACAGAATCTGTGAGTAATGACTGTGACTGTGTTTGGGTGGGTTTTAGATAAACAACATGGGGACAAAGTGGTCAGTGCTGCCTCACAGCATGACAGTTCTGGGTTTGAACTTGACCCGGCCGGCTGGAGCCTTTCTGTTTCTAGTTTGTCTGTGTTTCCTCCGGGTGCTACAGTTTCCTCTCACAGTCCAAAGACATACTGGTGAACTAAGCGGCTGTTTACAGGCTAATGGCCACCAGAGGCCCCGAAACCAGCAACTGCTGTCAGGTTAAGCTGCAAAATGTCAACATTTTATAGAAACTAACAGAAATATCAAAGCAATTTGTCATTATTATTAGTTTTGGAAATTGGAGAAATTGGTTTTCAGCCACTAGTTACTGTGTTCATTTATGTATATATGTGTATATCAGTAAAATCAAATCTCATTCTGTTCTTTTTTTTCTAAAGTGTCATACGAAGTAAGGGCTTAATTTGTCATCTTTAAATACTTTATTTATTTGCGTGTGTACCCTATCTGCTTTGGGACACAAGTGGTTGGGCTGGCCCTTGGAGTACTTAAAATTGCCCACGTGTGTGAAAGCATTTTCCCTGTGATAGACTCGCAATGTAAGTGATTGGAGGACAAAATCAACAGTCCCTGTTCTGTGCAAAATGCATAAAGTCTGGCTGGAGCTAATATAAAATTATGCGAAGATAAGCCAAAGATAAGACAGTCTGAGTTAGACAAAATCAAGTGGGCAAAGTCTTTTTAGTATGGAAAACTCTTTGTGCCTCCACAGACAGTGTTTCCTTGTTGAGCAGCAACGGAGGGAGAGCAAGACAAGATGGTAATTAGGCACTAAAAGCACTGTGACTCTGGAAGGTAGCCACTTGATTTGTTTAGCATTTTAGCTTCAGCTGAACTTAAGAATTCATTCATTCATCATCGTCCCCCATCACCTACAATGAAATCGGTTTAAGAAGGGAATCTGTTTACAGCCAGTATGGACAGGAGGAACCATTACAGTGACTGATAATTCTTTCAATGTGCATAGGGGCATGCAAGTGTTGTATCAACATAGACTTGAAAATGTGTCCAGAGTGCATACTCATGATTTTATGAGATGTTTTACATAAAACAACAGGCCACAAGGGGTTTTCCTCCTTGTGCCTGTCTGGCAGGAAATCTCATTTGGAAACTCACAGTCCCTTATTGGGCCAACAGCTACTGTGATCAATTTGGGGCAAGGAGATTGACCAATCAGCTGCCAGTGAGGGCCAGCGTGTCACCTGACCTGTAGCACGTCAAAGCAGTTAATTTAATCAATTAAAACACCTGTGTAAGACAGGAAGTAGCAGGGGAAAGGTGGGTGCAGGTCATGGCGCAGCTGCGCGCTGAGTGTGTGAGCGCTTCACTGTAGAAACGTTGAGTCCTGCAGCTCCTGTGGTCCCGTCCGTGGTCCCCTTGTGGTTCATATGGAACAAGCTGAGGAGACGGACAGCAGGGTATGGAAACAGACCGAACCAACAGGTCCAAACACAACTCCTGCCTGCTGCATGCTTATCCAAACTGAAATGAAACCCCTTAATCTACCTTTATGTCACCTGTCTGCAGCCGGGCAGGATGCCTCTGAACGCAGGAGACACCGGGTACGGCAGCGTGCCAGGCCCCGGGCTGTCGGGCAGCGTGGGCGCCTCGGAGTCGGCCCCGCTGCTGATGCCGGAGCCTGAACCGGAGCCGGTCCAGCGGTGGCAGCCCTTGAGCAAGGAGGAGCTGGAACTCGCCGCGGGGGGGCCGGGGTGGAGGAAGGTGCGCTGTTACCTGGTGCTGCTGTTCTGGCTGGCCTGGTTGGCCATGCTCGCCACCTCCATCGCCATCATAGTGTTGAGCCCCCGGCCGGTTTTGACGCCGCTCAGGTGGTGGCAGAAGTCGCTGTTCTACCGGCTGCAGCCCGACCTTTTCATGGAGGAGCCGACCGATGGGTCAGGGGGCATCAATGGTGAGGAAATACCGGTCTCATTTAAAATATGTATATCTGCCTCCTGGTGGTCACTCAGAGGCATGACAGTGTCTCCAGACTGATAAGGGTCATTCATTTGTGCAAATCAAAAGAAAAACTGCATGGTACTGCTGTGATCGTGACTTGGATGCTGCAGAGAAAGTTTTTATGGTGACATATACATACATATATATATATATACGGGTCAGGGGCCGGTTTAACCTGCTTGGGAGGGCTCATGCAGGGCAAAAATATGAGCTGCTGGGCCCCTATTAATCTCCAGCTCTTCCCACACTTGCTGTGTGGTAATTTGATTAAACACATGGATTTAAGAATATGAAAAAACATAAGTGCAAAAAGTGAAATAATGAAGACGGGACTTCAAGATCATGTAATAAAGTAAAACCGATTTTGAGGCCCTTGTCAGCTGATACTGTGGCTTTAGTGTTGCATATTCCCAAACAGATTTTCAGTTAAATTATATTGAAATGGATGGATGGACAAACCACTTGATATACAGTGAGCTTGGAGCCCCCAGGAAGTGGCCTGTAGTGATCTAACCTTGCTCAGATGTTGTTTATTGGTGGAGATGCGGTTTTTTCCTGTGAGGACCAGGTGGCTGATATTAATCAGAAAGTCATGTGCACCCCCTGTGAGAACATTCACTCTGATCACAATAGAACATTTAACCTTTTGATGTGCTCTGTGATTGCTATGGGAATACGCATCTGAGGCCAGCATTTGTCATACTTCACATTAAAAGAGTTGCGCATGGCTCTTTCGTCAGTGCTGCAAATTGCTTCTCATCTTCTCAATCATTCATCACCCTGACTGTGTTTAGGCAGCGCAGGATTCGCGTTGTGGGCTACCACATGATTGCAACACACATAAAGAGATTAAGCTATTGCATTTGCTTGCAATAAAAGATAAGAAACTCTGTGGGTCCTACGCTGAGCAATTGAACTAAAAGAGGTACAAGAACAGTTGTGTAGTACAGATAAGTAGCCTTAAAAAACTAGATTACTTCATATATTATGAGCATCTGTTGCATACAACACGAAGCATGAAAAACAGAGTACTAAATACTGTATACACCAAACATAAACGGTAACTACAAAGTGTTTTGAGACAAAAATAGGCACAAATGAAGTGATGAGATGAGGAAGTTGAACAGAATGACGTTGATATTAAATGTTACTAACTCAGTCTAATGTTAAATCTCTCTCAAGCGCTGTGTGAGCAGCTTCCCTACCTCAGGTCCCTGGGCATAGGGGCCCTGATCCTGGAGGGTCTGTTTGATAAGGAGGCATCTCCTTTAAACCTCACTGGTGAAAGGTTTGGGACTTTGGCTCAGATCCAGCATCTGCTCACAGAGAGCAACAAAGCAGGTGAGTAAAGGACTTCTGTTTTGTCAAGCAGCCTGCATATGTAGACTTAAGACTTTCTCCTGCATGATTTGATGATTCATGAGCTTTTTCTTGGTCCTGCAGGTCTCAAAGTGGTGTTGGACTTCTGTGCACTGGATCTGTCAGGACCTCAGGATGTAGCAGGGAACGCAGATGAGCCATCAAACCTCTCGGCCGCAGTACACGTAAAAACCTGCTCCCTAGTCATGCTACTAAACATGTGAAGTTCTCAGTGATGCCGGATTTCTTAAAACAGTCCTTTTCTCCACAGCATGCACTCCGGTTCTGGTTGGAGCAAGGTGTGGCAGGCTTCGCAATCTGTGACACAGATGCAGCGTATTCAGAAGAGGTAAAATGATGCTTTTAATAATGTTTGTGTATTCTAACAAATTTCTACGAACTCGCTTCCAATAAAATGTTCACATTTCAGACTCTGCTGGAGTGGAGAGGCGTCTTCATGGAATTCAGCAGTCAGGAGGAGGAAAGGTATCGTTACACATCCAGATGTGGATTTTTTTTTTTTCATTATAAAATGAAGCTCCAAGGTCGTTCAAAAGTGTGTGTCTGTCTTCAGGATTGTGGTGGTAAAACAGACGAGAGACGTTCTGTCTCCTCTAAACAACGCTACGCTGGTGGATGTGGTCATGAGGTCAATTCTGCCATCTTCACATCACCTCCTGTCTGCCAAGGAAGTCGCTGATGCTATAGAGACACGCCTGCAAACAAGAGAAGAAGACATATGGTCCAGCTGGACAGTAAGACATGCATATACCAAATACATTGAACATAATTCAGTGTGCAATAAAGTGTTTTTGTATATTTTGTGGCAAACTAGTCTGAATAAAACACAAGGGAAAACTTTAAATTGGCTGCAATTGAACAAAAGTTATTATTTTTTCAATTAATTATATTTTAATTGGCATAAATGTTGAAAAGTCACAATCTGTAAAAGTCTTTTTCCCCCACTACTTTCCTGAGATTTTGCACTGATTTTCATGTAAAGCCTGCATAAGCTGAATATACTGAATGTGGAGCCGCAACTGACAAATTAAACTGAAGATTATTTTCTTGATTTAAATTGATTAATCGTTTTTTTCTCAAACGTCAGGGAAAAGGGAAATGCCCATCACAATTTCCCAGAGCCCATGGCGACTGTATCTTATTTTGTTTAACAATCTAAAATCCAAAAATATTCAATTGACTAACATACCATATAACAAAGAAAAGTAACCGTTTACAATTGTATCAGTTAACAATGATATAACCACACATTGGAGAAACTTGAACCAGAAAATAATTGCCATTTTTGCTTGAAAAGTTACTGAAACGATTATTCAGTTATCAAAATAGTTGCAGTTTTGATGTCCTTTGGTTCAGGGAAGGTGTTATTGTACAACTGCAACGTGTTTCTGCAGGTTGGAGGTAAAGCATCTAATGACCTGAAGAAATTACTCCTGGTGTTGATGATGACTCTGCCAGGATCACCTGCAGTCCAGTATGACGAAGACATCGACCAAACACGGGTGAAGACCAGCTTGAGGACTTTGAGTCCATTAATTATCCATTTTTTTAAAAGTTGATGTTGCCAAATTAAACCTTTCTGCCACACAGAACATGTCTCTGACTGTCAGCTCTTCACGTGGAGAGATGAACGGACCCTCAGACACGGATACAGTGAGTAATAAAGCCACTTGTTCCTGTAGAAATATGAGTCCTATTCATTCAAGTCATGCAAAGCTGTAGTTAAAGAAAACATTAGTTGGGTAGGTTATATTTAACTATCTGACACTTGCGTCCATCATCCCTCCCTCAGGACAAGGAGAGGACGAAGCGTTCAGCTGTAGCTCTCTTTACCTCCCTCAGTCGCTCCAGAGCCAGAGAAGAAGCTCTTCTGTACGGCAGCTTCACTGTCCTCCCCTTCAATTCCTCCGTCACCAACTCCTCTTCCAACTCCACTCTTTCCTCTCCTTCGTCTCCCCCGATCCTGGCCTTCTTGCGCTCCTGGGGTTGTGTCCACTTCCTCATCCTGCTCAACGTCGGCCCTGAGCTTCACGCCCTTGATCCTGCCTGGGCCCCGAGCCTGCCTAAAGCCGGTGTGTTTGTGGCCAGCACGGGAATGGACCGCTTGGGGTCGATGACTCTGTACGCGCTGGAACTGCAGCCCCACGAAGCCATCGTTATCAAACTGTTCGAGGCAGGAAGCTACTCGTAGAGCTTCTCTGTAGCCAGCTGTGTGGAGACTGAGCTGTTGGGATTTGAGTTTTCCGTTCACAGGATGACAAATGTCTGACACAATTGTTTTTTTTTTAAGTTCTGATTGGTACAGTATGTGCTCAGAGGCCACAGAAAATAAAATAATGGTTCTGTGTGGCATCATTTGTTGTCATTATAGAGTCCACTTTAACTCTCTGGAGTCCGTCTATTCATCTTTGAATGCGCTGAGCATGTTTTATTTATAGTGAGATTACTTTAGTTATATGTTGTTACATTTTTCTGCAGTATTTGTGTAGAAAAACAATATTTTTTACAACCTTAAACTGTTGTATAATATTTTGAGTGGTTATCACGATTTATAAGGGTCATTTTTCTTGTATTTTGGGTTCCTGGCAGCTTTACACTTTGTTGAATTGACAAAAACATGAGTCAGACTTCGAGCTGAGTTTGTGCTGAAGAAAGGACATGTGAGGTAAGGACAGTTTAAATAGTGATAAACAAAGACTAAAATGAATTCATACGAAGTCTGTACTCCAGATGCTAGGAATTGTTTTCCATGATGTAAAAGCAGATAAAAGTGGGGTGTTTTGTGTCAAAGAAACTAATTTCATGTTTAATTTCTTTCTCTGAGTAATTCCTCTGAACAGGTCACATGTTCAGAAGAATGTTATAAACATGGTGAAACCCCGCTGCAGCGCTGTTCAATCACTTGTCTGCTGCTGATAAAACAAACCACATTATGAGCCACATCCTAATTACTTTTGTGTACGAGTTCTTATTCTCTCAAACCCTGCGGGTGATCTTTTGTTGAGCAACTCAAGTCTAGGAAGCAAATGAAGGTTGGCAACTGCGTTGATTTACAGCTTATTAACTAAATCTGTTTTTGCCACTCTAATATCACTGAAGAGTTGTTGCCTGAGGAGAAATTATGACTTAGAAATGCACATCCACTTTTGGAAGTGCACACTAGTTAACCACATAGTGGTGCTGCAGTACCAGTCACTGCAGTTCTGCTGCACTTCTAACTATGACTTTAATATGAGACTTCAATATTTAACTAAATCATGAGTTACGAATATTAATACATTGAAATGAGACTGTTTATGTAATAAGCTGTCAACATTCAGCTCTTGAATTGAGTATTGTTAATGTTGCACGTCATTTTTATTTTCATGAGGCCTCCTTATTTCCCACATAAACCAGCACTTTCAAATGTAAATATTTATCTGTCAGTATTAACTCTTTTGGTTTTTACATGCCTGTGACTATTCGTAAACATGTCACCTTTTTAGAAATTTACACTCTCACTTCTGAGGAACCTCTAAGAAATTATGCTGACGGCATCCCACAATTTTGTGCTGTCAAACCAAACCACCTGTCTGCTTTCCACAGGCTGCATCATGACTTCTGATTGCTAAAGGGTTAATTAATTCATACCACAAAAAAACATTTCGTCCTCAAGATCTTTCAGGCAATGCTCTTTACAGTTCCATGCTAAATTTCCTCCATAATGGTGAACATATAAATAAAAACAGAATGTTTAACAGGAATCTGAAAGTTGTATTATCACATTTATGGGGAAAATGTCATTTCCAAAGTAGCTCAGTTGCACTTTCTTTCATTCAGACAACTTTTATTTCCATCTGAAACTTGATATACTGGAGCATATTTCAGTTGTCATGTAATTTAACTGACTTTTTTTCTAATTGTTTCATAAAAGTAGCTTTCGAACTCTCAAGTCTTATATAATGGTCATATAAAATGTCAAATATGTTCCCTTGTAGTAAAGGTTG
The DNA here is from genome assembly GCA_003416845.1 of Oplegnathus fasciatus. Classification (NCBI taxonomy): domain Eukaryota; kingdom Metazoa; phylum Chordata; class Actinopteri; order Centrarchiformes; family Oplegnathidae; genus Oplegnathus; species Oplegnathus fasciatus. Next base: position 942,376 of record NTHP01000183.1, read on the forward strand.
ATGTTAAGGTTGGAACAAGACAAAAACAAATGATTATCTAAACTTAAACACAGTCATCTTCTGTTTATCTTGTCACTGCTTCCATTTCATTTACTGTAAACGCACAGCCAATGCGCTCAGGTCTCATGACAGTCAAGAACTATACATGAGCTGAGATAGAGAGCAGTGTGTTTTTTTTTATATGTAGGACTGTTAAACATCACAAAATCAGCATAAACATTTTGCAAAATATCTGTGTTTCTCTTTGGGAACATACACAGACATAAGTTGTGAGACAGTTTGTTTTCTTTTATTAATACTTTATTTCACATGAAGAAAATGTGTACCATAACGAATACTATTATTATTTTCTAAAAATGTATTCTTTCATTCATTTTAATGGGTGTACGACTCAAATACGTATACCCTCAGAGACCAAATGTGCAAGTGGTAATGTGTCTGACTTACCTCGGGTCATGTATGACTGAGCATTTGAAGACTGTAAAGCGAAATGTGAATGTGCAACACAGCCAAAAAAAAAGAAAAAAAAGAACTCAAATCATCATGTCTGTTATCCCTGTATCTCTGCACTCCACTGCACAAACCAAAGCAACACGACTGTAAGGATACACGTTATAGCACAGTGTAAAGGCATAAATACACTACATTTAAATGCAGTTACAGCATTAAAGTCACAGCAACAACAATAAAAGACTGATTCTCACAGTGCATTTTGCAGCAGCAGAGTTTTTCAAACGCAAGAGGCCCTTAAAAGAACTTTCACAGACAATCATCATAGGTAGCTTAGAAATCAGTGAGAAAGAGAAGGAGGGGAGGAATCAAATGTTTCATGCAATACAATGACATTATCGGCTGGACAGGACATGGTTGTTCCTTTTTGAACTGACCACAATAACCGAAAAGAAAAGATTCAAATCTATTAGTACATTTATTACATGTTCATATTCATGTTTCATAGTACTAGCAGTCTGTGCTACAGGGGGAACAGTGCCTGTCAGGGATCACACCTGGAATATTTGGTCCATTTCGAGACCAACTCTGAGTCAGACAAGTACTTTCTGACAGGAGCACGATCATTTTCACAGCTACAATGGAAATGCAACACAGCTGGAACCCAGACCTGCACTCTATAGTCAAGAGGTAACTAATCCAATGCCGGTCTGTCAGTCCACCACTATGGTCCAGACTGAAATATATCTCAACAACTATTGGATGGATGGCCTTAAAATCTTGTACAAACATTAATGTTCCAGAGAAGATGAAGCCTACTGACTCTTGGTGATCCCCTGACTTTTCGCTGAACGCCACCATGAGGTTGACATTCTTGATTTTTGAGTAAAAGGTCTCGACAACTATCGAAATTATTGCCATATTTGAGGATGGATTGCGATAACTTTGGTGACCCCGTAACTTTTCATCTAGCGCCATCCTCAGGTCAAGATTTCAATTTGTCCAATACTTTGGTTTATGATCAAATACTTGCAAAACTAATGGCATTCCCTCAGCTGTACTTTGTGTTTGGTGCTAATTAGCAAATGTTAACAAGGAAACACGCTAAAGTGAGATAGTGAACATGGTAAACATTGTACCTGCTAAACATCAGCATGTAAGCGTGCTGACATTAGCATTTAGCTCAGAGCACCACTGTGCCAAAGCTTTAAAAAGGACTGCTAGAGTGTCTGTAGACTTTCAGTCTTGTCAAGACATGATTAATTATTCTAGATTAAGGCCGGCTAATGGTTTATATTTATATTCATGCCGCACCTTGTCTGGGAAGCCCACTTCTCGTATTAATTATCTGTTACTTTATTCAAGTGACAACTTCTCCTCACTTGAAAAAAATATGTGTCTCTCTTTTGGATCACACTCACTCGTCACTGATACATTAAACATTATAATTATAATTCTGGTCAGGGGCATTGGATTAGCATGTCATCGACCCCAGCGATGACGGGGAAATAAACTAATCATCTCCATGTTGAGTGTGACCTGCATCTCATATCATAGATATTGTAGATGTGGACCAAGAGTTATCTGGCTGTGTCTTAAGGAAAAGGCTGAGAGAAAAAAGAAGACATTCATGCATATTGTTTACCCATATAGCTTTACCCGAGTGCATGTACTCTGATTTTACAATATATTATTCATAGGCATGATATGGTTTGATGTGTTCCTTAGTGCTTAGTTACAGTGCTGTTTGTTTTACGGCACACTGTTTCCATCCGTCAATGGAAGTTTAAGACTTAGTGCAATAGGTTTTTTTTCCATAGCAAGTTCATTGGGAAACTATAACGGCCACATATAGAAGATTTCCACTGTGACAGATACTTCTTTGTCAAAGTCTTTGTGCCTTAAAATGGTGAGTGGAGGAATCCTGTATACAAACATTAAAGTTTCATTTCAAAATTTCGCTCCAATGCTCTACTAGACAGGAAAGTCTCCCAGCCTCCAGTCCCCCTGCACAGCCGAGGGTTTCTGTTGGGTCACAGAGGTAAATTGGAGTACATGTTGGTCTGTGGAACTGTCATGTCTGGGGGGTTGCGCTGTATGTGATTGTCAAGGGGTAAAGACAGAGCGCAGTGTGCTGTCGTCTTCACAGCTCCTCTGCTGAAGCGGCAGCTCAGCAGAGAGCAAAGGTGGTGGAAAACAGACTTGCGGCAGATGATGAAAACCCAGGGATCCACGATGGGGTTGAGGGCGTAAAAACGGAAGGCTGTGAGGTTCTCTGTGTCGCTGCAAAATGGGTGAATGGCGTTGATAAAACCTGCAATCTGAAGAAAGAGAGGGTTGAGGTTAGACACAATCTTTACTAGTCGTAGGTTAGGTCTTAGGATGCAGAAAAGTTCTGGTTTTCCGTCCCAGATAAGATAACCAGAATGAAAACCAGCAGGACTGCCGGTCAGTCATGTTGCAGCCACATTCTGGTGCTTTGTGTTTTAACCTTTACTTATCCAGAGCAGGTTTGGTTGCATAAATGACCTGCTTCACACTCCCTTCCTGGAAGCTATTAGCACGCAGTTGTATCTGCAGCCACAGGGCAGCTTTGTCTCAACATCCTTGTTCTCTCCTCACCATCTGTCCTCAGCCCTTATAACTCATCTAGAATAGTGCCGTCATTCCTCCAACTTCTCTACTCACTACCCACCTGCTCTGAAAAAAAAATCCCTTTTGTTTTTGCTGGAGTATTTCTACAGTAAATGATCATTTTGTGTTCACAGGAATACTGTCTGGGCACTAGCTTTGGCACTGATACGGGTTATTTTGGTAATTTACTTTAGAACACTTACATGCGAAGTGCTCAGTATAATGGTATTTGAATATTAGTTAATAGTTTTCAATCACAAATCTACCCATATATTAAACATTCGCTGATTACATTAGACTTTTTCATTAGACAAAATGAGCAGACTAGAATACTTTGCATTATGCTCTGGTAAATGGTGAAGGGTGTTTGTCAATAGTTTTGTCATTTTATAGACAAAATGATTAATTGACTAATCAAAGAATCGATATATTCATTAAAAATATTCAAAAGGTAGCTTGTTCCTTGGACAGAGTTTCGGTAACCCGTCATCCCACGAGATTAAACATTTGGTCTGCTGGATGAAGTCAAATCGAACCTGATTCAGGCCTCTGAAAAAGCAGAACATGACGAAGTTGTCGGCACTTTGGTGTTAAATCCAGATGAGAACACATGACCGTGTGTTTAGTGTCAGTGTCAGTTGAGACTGTGGTTCATCTTGTTATGCTAGGCTTTACCAAATGTCAACATCCGTCTCTTTATACCAATAAAAACAGGCGCCGCGTGAGCACACCTTTTAATTTTCATAACTACAAAGTGTCCTGAATACAGATGCAGACAATGCCACATGACAAAAACAACAACTTTTTTTCGTGTATTGACCTTTAAGGTATGACAGGCTGCAGACGGCAGCAGCTGGCTGCTTATTCATCCTGAGCAGAGAGAGAAGCAGCAGCTGGCTCAGGAAGCGTCTTTGTCACCTCCCTCTCTTCTCTATCAACAATTCTCCATTTCCTCCATGAAATATCCAACAAACAGTGGCCTAATTAATGGCTTGTGCTGATTGAGTGCTTTTGTGCATTTGTGTAAATGTTTCTCTGTTGCTAGGGTCTGGACTGGCAACTAATAAGCTAGAGAGAGAGAGTGAGAGGGGCCAGAGGGAGCAAGTCCAGAGCCAGGCCAAACCAGACTACCAGAGGGACCAGACACGGGGCTTCCTCTCCATCCTCATTAACTGACTAAACTCACACGGATGTGGTCGCTCACATATTGATCTACAGATACACTCAGGAGAAAGACAGCGAGAGGGAGAAGAAAAGCCTGACTAAATGCAAACCCAAAACAACAGCAATTATATTGTGATGCTTCTAAGAAGAGCTTAACGGCATAATAACTTGAAAACCCTGGAACAGAGTTTCAAGAGTCATCTTAGATGTGTCAGAAGTGCTCACAGTCCAGAGGTGAAGAAAAACAACGCCCAGATGTTCTCGACTTTTTAGGAAGTAATCATGTCATTTGAGGTTGTGCAAAATTTCTTGGATTGCACAACCGATATTGTCAGGCTTACTGTTGGATTCTCGCTGATATCATGGGCTTAATACATGAAGTATTTATGGATTATAATGATTATAACTCACACAGACACACACACAGAGCCGGAATTGACATGTGCACAGATAAGAGACTGTGTGGCCTCAGTTTCCTTTCAAAGGTTAACATGTTCCCTTTGTAAAACTGCTGACTGCAGCAAGAAACCAACTAAACATTTCACAATTTGACCTGATGCCACTTCTTTGCCAAACAGTTAATCAGTTTGTATTCATCTGTATAATGATGTGACAGCGATCATGTTCTGTACTGAATATCTCCAGGATTGTGTTGCACCGATCTATTCATAAACCTATAAAGTTTGTGTGTTAAGTTCTTCCTGAGTTCTTGCTAGTTTGAAACCAGTGGTTTACTAAATCGGGTTGGAACTTAAGAAATGTCATGAGTAATATGTAAATCGGTTGTTAGGAAACATCTGCGGCACTGCCCAATAAAAAAAATCACCTATGTAAACAGGAAGTCACTGTTGCATCACAAGCTGTAACATAACTTCCAAAAATGACAGTTGAGGGGGGGCAAACAATATATTAAACTTAATCTAATCTAGTACTAATTAGTATTACTTTGTTATATTTATATATGCATACATGAAAAGTAGTCGTATTTAGTTAGTAGTATGTCGTATTCATGAAGTTTAGAATGAGTAGGGAATTATTATTTAGATTAACTTAGCTAAAGTTATTAAGTCAAACGTTTTGTAATTTGTAGTATGTTATGTGTTACTTTTGTGAAATGTAATTTAAAATCTTCCCAATTTACATCATAATAAAACAGCCTTTTATCAAATGTTGTGTCATTTTTCCTGTTACGCCTCACTCTAAACGGGTGACATACAGTATTAGCAAACTAACGTTAGCTTTGTCAGTTAGTTCAGTTAGCTGTGAAGCTGTCACACCTGACAGTTACTGGGTGTGAATATTCAGTAACAACTAATTTCTACATAAGAAGCAGTTTTAGTGGAGCAGCCCGTTTTAATTTAGTGACACATAAATCTCCACATTTGTCTGTCTCTATATGTCAGCACTGTGATTGACTGGTGACCTGCCCAGGGTGTACCCTGCCTCTTGCTCAATGGCAGCAGGGATCAGCTCCAGCCCCCCGTGACCCCCTCCCCGTGAAGGATAAGCGGTATAGATAACGGATGGATGGATAAATCTCCACATACGTCATAACTAGGCTAAGTTCGAACTTATGAAGAGCTGGTGCAACCGACTAAAGATCTACTTAGAGTTTTTGTCAGGATATCAGCACAATGCAGGAGGCGGTGGATCAAATGAATATTTTAAAAGCCTTAGTAACAACACTGAAATATGTCCTTTTTTGACCTTAACCTCTTGTACCTCTTTTAGAATCACAACACTATTAACCGTCTTGGCTTATGACCAAGAAACAGGCCTTATGCTGGCAACAATTTGTTATTTGAATTAATACTTAAAGTAAAAATGAATCTTAGGCCTACTGGCATAAAACACACTAACAAACACAATGACAAATGTCTCTTGTGGTCAACGCGCAGTTATCGCGCACTTTATTCATCATGCAGCGTTGCCAGAAACATTTCAAACAGACATGTGTCCTCACACGCTCTGTCACCATTCCCACCCTTTGTTGTCCTGCTCCACATTACCACCCTCACCCTTGCTTCTGTCCCTGCATGCCACCCTGCCTCTTATGGTCCTCTCAGCAGACCTCAGGCCCCGCAGAGAGGCACACTAATCACGCGCTGTCTTCTCCAAGCACTGCAGGCTGTGGGGCCAAAACTGATGAGATGTCAGGCTCTCCTTAAACAGGAGCATATTAATGCATCAGTCTGTGGAGGGAGAGCAGGCCAGAAACGGTATACAGCAGGCGAGGATCGGGGTGATTATTTAGGAGAGCAGAGAATCATGCCGATGCAGAAAGCTTTGAAGGAACATACCGTGAGTGTGCTTATAGACATATAAATCCAGCAGAAGCAAATACGTTCACACATGGACTGTATAAACAGATGCATGGAGCACATTCGCAGGCAGCTACACATACACTGCATGTTGCGCAAACACACACACATTCATCTACCACCATCTACTTGGACTCATATCTAAAACTACTGTGTCAAATGATCTAAAGTGTTGATCAACTAAATGATTAATCACCTCAGTTGTTTCAGGTCTAGCACTTCTACATATCCTGATGGCTGAATGACAGAAGAGATGAAGAGTTCGTGTACCTGGACCCAGTTGGTGTAAATGAGTACATCCTGGCAGAGACTCATAAGCTGCTATTTGTGGCTGATGACTGCCGTGTCTCTCAGGAAACAGACCACGTAATGGATGTCTACACTTCACGAGCCATTATTTTCCATCTTGTTGGTCCTGGAGGACTCTTCCCAACTCTTTCTTCCTGATCCTGTTTCAGTACAGGATCATTACACGGGGACGAGAGGAGGCAGTGCGGAGATTACAGGCAGTTGAGTAGTTAAACATTTTGGGACATATGCTTTATTGCTATTCTTCTGAGAGTAATATGAGAAAATCGATAGCAATCTCATGTGAATTTGTTAAACCAGTGATAACTATTTTTTTTTATGTCCACTTGGATGAAACAGAAACAGACTGGAAACACATCTGCTAAGTTAATATGGTGAACTTGTAAGCAAACAGTTGCTTATTCACACATCCAGCAGGCACGGGTAATGTAAAATTTATTTGGAGTTGTGTTTGTGTCCACCTGATGAATGTAAGTCCAATATTCACTCTTACTTTAGGCCTCCACCAACTTCTGAGGGAAAAATCTGGCTCTTTACCAGCTAAATGTCCCACAATGTACACAAGCTAGTTGCTAACTTTGTCTGTCTAGCTTTGTCTCTCATGTGGTGCTGGGCAGGTAGTGTACAGTTGCTTTATCAGAGCTTTTTCACCAAAAACAGCTGCCTGTGTCTGGAAACAACGCTGATGAGAGCAGTGAGAGAGATGTAAAACAGTAAGGTTGTGGGCCTTACAACCTAAACAATGACAACGGAAAACAACATTCTGCATCCATCCGTTTCACCCCTAGCTTGGGTTGCCAGAAACTGTTGATGGTTTTGGTCTCCGTAAAGGCACAATGGTATCAAACCTGCCAACTTCACTATGACGCATGACCCACTCACTTTTCAGAGTCATGTTTTTGTCACGCTCACTTTTATCGTTTCAGGTTGATTCATTCAATCTCTATTTGGTGTACTCTCACTGTTCAGCTTGTAAAATGTTAATATCTGCTAACACATCTGAGTTGCCTTCAGTATTACACACTGCACTCACAGCAGTAAAGCTTTACGAGCAACAGTGAGTCATTTGCTGATTTTTTTGCCCTGTGGTCACCTCTCAGGCAACATACTGTACAAGCATGCCCTATCTTCTTGGTAGAGGTTGTAGTATGCAGCCTTAAAGGAAGGCCTGCAGACGCTAATCAGGGCTGAAAGAAGTCCTGCACCTCCTCTGCATTTTCAGGGAAAAAAATAATTTATTATTTTATGTATTTAATTCATTTACAGGTAATTCTCCCAAAAAGACGCTAGAAAGAGAGGACAGTGCTATTTATTTTCAATTGTTGGTTTTGTTTTTGTATGACATTATTTATGATAGTGTCGAGTATCGGGTCTCTATCAAGGAAATTATACGTGGTTATTGGGTTAGCATATTAATATTCTAGGAATTTACATTCCATTTTTTTTCTGACTTCATTGTGTACCCCTCAAAACCAAATCCACACCCTTGCTATGACAACAAGACACCAGGGCGTTGGCTGGAGGAAAAAGTTACGGCATGCGGTTTTAGGACAACCACAATACGTCGGTTTTAACATTTCTGTTTTAAGCGAGGGTTAAACGATTAGTAAGCTCGAGAGGTGATGGTAGGCGTACTTGTTCAGAACCAGGCTAGCTGTTTCCCCTTTGCTTTAAGTCTTCACATTCTGACTCCCTGTAGTTAATGTAAAGGCATGGGATTGATATGAAAGCAAATACGCAGATTTTCCAGCATATTGAACTATTCCTTTAAAATGAGCAGCAGTTTGACACGGAGATTGGGCCAAAGTACAGGAAGCACAGTTTACCAAAGGTGTGTAAAACTAACTAGGGTTTCAGTTTGGAGACTGACGAGTTAAATGATACATAGTAGCGGCATGACTTAATGATAAAGGTTTCCTTCATTTTTTCTGCGTTCTCACCTCTCATTTACATTCACACCTAAGCAAGGTTTACTCAGTCTTTCCACTGTGCCCTATCTTTCAAAAATCTAAGTTACTTTCCACTCTTCATTTCTTGTAAGTCAGCCTAAAGTCAAAGTTCAGAGAAAGCTCCACACTAATTTATATATCCTTATGGATACTTTACGTATGTCTAGCATTTTGTTCCTGCTTGATACTATGACAAGGAGCTGTCCAATAAAGTCCATTGATCCAGGATTCACAAGAACATTGGAACTGATTGGATTTCCACCCACTGCCTTCATTTCTCACAAACGACTATAGTGATCAATATTGATTTTTTTTTTTTAGTCAAACCTTTTCCCTCCAGCACAGCATGAGGCTCCAAGTCAGAGTCAAAGAATCGAACATACATGTTAGTCCCCAGGCTGTCCTCAGACCTGATGATATGCTGGTGGTGAATCATACAGTGCAGACATTAATGTAAAGGTTAGGAGTGTTTCTACACTGAAGGGGAATTTCATTGCTCCACAAGTGAGGAGGTGGTGTGTGCCATCTGAGGTATAGAAAAAGATACAGAAAGGAAGATTAAGTGGGTGTGCACTGACAAAGCATCTGGTGCATATAACTAATTTGTTCATTATGGTAATTCCTCCTGTCCTGTTTAAATGTGTTCTGTTTCAGGAGCAAGAAAACATGAAATGTTAATAAGCAGCAACACAGGTCAGTCAGTTTGTCTCCAGGCAAGTTTCATCAGGGGAATTACCCTGTCTGAACATCCATTAGTGAGTTTACTCTTTAAGAAGTGTCCGAAGCTGCAGTGAGTTACCTGGAGCTACTAGACCTTTTACCAGCATTGTGAAAAATGGGCTTTAGTGAGCAAAATATTCCAGACAACAGTCATCACTCTGTCACTCAATCCGTTCAACCATCTGGGAAGAAAAGTGACCACAGCGCAACATAACAAAATATTTCACATGTACACACACAATTGCCTTCTGCTATAATTCAGCCATGTTGTTTTATGCATCATTCTCTTCCTAAGTTTGTAAAAAAATAGCATAATAAATATAAGATACAGCCTTTATATCTGTAGAATCTATAATCACCCCTTTTTTCTCATGAGTAATGTAACTTGATGAATTTAGGGCAAGTCAGTGTGAGCTCTCTGATGAGGAAACTGTCAGACATGTGTGGGATGAGAAGCTGTAGGACTTGCCGTCTGCTTGACAACTGAAAAAAAAAGACACGCTCGCAACGCCAAAGAGGAAGTGGAAGCAACTGTGAAAGGTTACTTACAAATTGGGCAAAGGGAAATATGAAGTAGAGTGATATGTGTCAATATATGATAAGAATAAGTTGGCACTGTTGCAAGACCTTGTAGCTTTTGCAACAGACTCAGCAGGCATTCACCAGTTCCTCTTCAACAGAGATAAAGCTACAAGAGCCCTATGCCTATACTGTACCTATTTGATTTGCTGATGTTGCTGAACTGTTGGTGATGCCATGTACGCACTTTGAGATCAGTGGCAGATTATCTTTTGAAAGATGTTAGTGCCCAGAGAAGACAGTCGTGTTCTTTGTAATGTGCTGAAAAAAACAAAAAAAGAAGGTCACGATTTCCAATTGAACGCAATAGCTTGAATTTGTGTGATTATTGTTGACTCGTACTTGTGTTTAATTTCACTATTGGAGCCATTAGATCAGTTTTCTTCATTTGAAGTCGGTTGCAACACACGTCCTGTCACAGAGAGCCACCTGGACGTCAGCCCACTTTTCTAATTCCTGGCCATGTGCACACTTCATCATCTCATATGCCAACAGTTGAGCACAACTGAGTATAAATTGTATCTTTTGTTTTCTTTGGCAATGAACAGTGTCTGCTTGAAATAATTTTGCTGTTTTAAAACCTAGGTCCTATTTTTGTAGGTTTATCCATCATTGCTATTGGTTATGGCAACAACTTCATTATGAGTTCTGGGGATGTGATAACATCTGTGATAACAGTTTTAGTTGGCAAGCTACAAAAGGGGGTAGACGACCAGACAGCCTGTAAATAAATTCTAGTTTAACTACATTATCTTCTAAACCATTTCACTGGGAGTAAAAGTGAATGAGAATTTACCCAAAATGTCCGCTACAGTTGTCCAACGCAAAGAGAAAAAAAGTATAGTTGGTCAAACTTTAACCAGCATGTAGCTCTGCAAAATCCAATACAGACTAATTGTCTTCAACTACAGAAACATGGTTTAGATAATGTGTCTTAACTGGGGATTCAACCACATTAGATGACCTGTCTAAATGTCAGACTGCTTGTATTGCTCGCCATCCTGGACTCTGTTCTAACGACGTCACATTATCTCAGTTTCTCAGAACTGAGACTGCCGAGTGTTGCTATGTTATCACAACATATAATAATGGCCAAAACGCCTTTGTAAAATATGATTTGTTGAACTCTTGTCCTGTAATTTGCCTTCCGGTCACTATTCAGGGTATAAAAACACAAGAGCTTGGATATTTGTTTTGGATAATTAAAGCTAAAAATGTACGGCTTTTTGGGTTAAAATATGGTAATTTCATAATTTCACTTTTACTGGGGCTCTACTTGCTGTTTATGTGCTGCTATTCAGTGTGCCACTGCTGTGGCTAGCGGATTGACGACGCCAATAAACTCTGTTCAAATTATACCTATTGCTCTTAAATCTCAAGATGTTCGTCACACCCCAAGCTACTTTTGTGTGTAATTTCATCATTTTCGCAAGTGATAAATTAGACATTATGTAAAGACTTTATGTGGTCGGTTGAGGACATTTAGATTTAGCGAGATATCTGTTTGGTTTGCACATAACAAAGATGTGAGAAGATAACCCAAATGTGACGTTTGATGCTTAGAAGCATGATGTTTTTTTTGTACAGAAAGTTACAGATTTCAGCTTTTATCTGATAATAACTGCATTCAGTTTTGTGGTACTATCCACAGCTCGAAATTGTGGCTTTCAAATTCATATTGGAATTTATACTTAAACCTCTTAGAAATGCACTGAACATCCATTCAAAAACAAGTCTCTGTGGCACGTCAGTCATTTGAATTTGCGCAATGCAATTCTGCTGTAAATGTCCTGCTGCTTTCTATGTTTTTATATTCCAGATCATTTTCTTTGGCATTTAAGCAAAGGAAATAACAGGACATAACAATCAGCATTGCATCAGACACAGAAAAGAATCACAAGTCTTGACACGCACAGCTGGCCTGCAGTTTTAGTGACTTCCCTAGACAACAAAACAGAGCCAAATCAATTTCAACACGCAGTCTGAAGGTGTTTTTGTTTTGTTTTGGGACTTAAAAAACAAACATGACATGAAACACTTTGTTAAACTAATATGAGGTGATATGACAGCAATATCACAACATTGTTTTTGGATACACAGGAAGATTGCGTAGTAAATCGCACTGGCTGATGTCGGTGTGTGCTGCAGTAATGCCAACTTTTTAGTCACATCACCTGCTGCATAATGGTGTAGATTTAAATGTTACTTCATGGGTTAAAAAAAGAATTTGTTTGGTTTGCATAATTCAGGCTCTGTTCAACAATTCCATTTCCTAATGTGAATTAAGGCCAACCACAAAGTACTTGACATGTGTGCGAGTTAATGCACATGCAGCTGTGCTTGCAAGTTTATTTTGACCTTCAATTATCCTGGGAAAGTTGGCCAGCGCGTTTTCTCTAAATGATCATTCTGTCAGGACAGTTGGTATCCAGCATTCCTCTCCGTCAACATCCAACTGTGAGTTTTTCCTACTGGGCTGCTGGGACCATAAATCTGTGTGCTGGTACGTGTGCTGGGTGGGCGTCAGCTGGAGATCAGCATTAATGGGGCATCTAAGGCAAACTCTCAGACGGTAGATAATAACAAGGATGGACGCCTGGATTATGGCATCCATCAGCGCACAGAGGCTTCCTACACAGAATGGGAGACACCTAAAATAGATTGTAAAGTCGTCAGAGATGTCTTGATGAAGGATTTTATTTTTACTCATCTCCCTGATTCGTTCACTCATTCACCGTTTTGGTGAGAGTTAGATGAGACGATCCACTATCATGTCCGTAAGGTAGCTGGTTAAACAAAAACTAGTTCCCAGTAGTAAAGGACAATAGGAAACAAGTGAAACTGTTCTCTACATAAAAAAAATCTGCTGTTCTTCATCCACAGACATACCGTCCAGTTTCACATAGAGCTATAAATTATGAACAAGTGTTCTTTACATTCAGCAAACACTGTTTGTCTTCATGAATATTGATCTTTTCATTATTAAAAAATACATCACCAAGCCCAAAGTGCACACTTCTTTTTATTAAGATCAACTGGTCTGTTTATCCCAAATAAACATCTTTCTACTCATCAAGTAGCTGATTCCATAACTGTGCTGCACAAATATAAATGGACTTAAAATAAGTGATCTGGGGACTAACCATTTGTCAGCATCATTATACTAAGCCAATCATGAATCTATTGTTCTGGGACATTAGCGATGTGACTGAAGGTATTTTTAGGACAGCGAGGAAGTCTCTGGGCACAGAGGGGAGTGGGGGGAACTTATTCCCATCACATATTTTCAGATTCTGGGCACTTGTAAACATCAGCTAGGGTTCACTGAGCCTTAAAATCCCAAACCACAGAATCTGCACTGGCTGCCTGGTTGCAATTATCTTGTTGAATTTGTTTAGTCCCCGTTCTCTGCATACTCTGGGCTCAGACGCTCTTTAAAGGCAGAATTCGTTTCATAAGCAGCAAAAAAAAAAAAATACTTTGGAAAGATCACAAAGAGGATTTAATGGCGCCTGTTCCCACAATTTAAAAAACAACAAATCTTAAATTAAACCGGAAAACTGGGTGTTTTCTGCCATTTTAACATGCCGGGATAATCAATTATTGAAAAAGAACAGCTGGGTGATTCATGCGGTGTTGTCTCACACAATCAGCGGGATCAGTTTTTGATTATTTTGTGATTGAAAAGAGAACACCCAGCCAGCCCACAGCACGGCACGACTGGTCATCTCATGTGTTTTTTAAGGCGAAGGCCATGAATCATAATCTAACTTATGCCAGCTGATGTCAACTTCATGGAACAGGAAAGGGACTATTCATGACTGGACTGAAAACCCCGATTACATCTACACTTCCTTTACTCACTGATTCAGTTACACCAAAAGATTTAATTTTATGTATGAAATCATGCAGGTGAATTCTCATTTTACTACTTTTTTCTTCTCATGATGAAGGATTTGAGATTAACTAAAACGCGTCCATCTCATGTCATCTTATTCACACTTATTCCTTGTTGCAGTGAGGGTTTTTTCCATAGCATCAGGCTTTTATTGAACTATATGTCAGCTGTTTCCCTTTGTCACACATCCCTCAGCACAACAGACGATCACCACATTGGTTTGTTTGATGTAAGGGTGTTGTATTTCACTTCTGCATCTCAGCCAAGTTTTATTAGGTCATATATCTCCTGAGACTGTTGGCAAGGTGGAGTACGAAACAAGAATCCTATTGTTCCCTCTGCACCTACACTTTGTGGAAAATGTAATTATTAAGTTAACACCAGGGATGGGTTCACATAGCTGGTTCCATTTTGGATCCGGTTCCAAGTCGTCAAAATAGCCGGATTTGTTAAGCTCCGACATTAACTTATCAAACCCTTTATCTCTCCTCAGTCTTTTTTATTAGCAAAAAACAAAGGAAAACATCAAAGTAGCAGGCTTCTCATTTTTAGCCGACTGTCGCTGGTTAAAATGACAAACATCACGGACGGCAGATTAGAGCAGCTGTACCTAATTAACGTTATTTCCTTAATGGCTAAAATGATAAAGGTTTGGCTGTTCTCTGGTTGGTGTGCTCTCTGCAGCTGGTGTCTGCATTCAGCCAAAGATTGCTTGACATAGCGGTCTATAACACCACTGCACACATGTGGACTGTGTGTCTTTGTAGTTCAACAGAGCGGTGACTCTTCTCCAGAGAGATCATCTAGCTGAACACCTCACGTCAATTCAAAGCGGCTACAAACTACGTTTTTATAATGCATCAAATGACAACGTGAAAACAATGGTCCCCAACTACTACGATTAGACATTTTTGAATTGTAGTTTTTTTAGGCTTTAGTTACTTGCAGGTGTTGAAAGGTAATAATGAGATTCAATAAGTGGATTTGATACTGGATTTGAATTTGAATTCTAAAAACGCTATCAGACTCCATCCCTACCTAGTTTTATGTTACAGATAATTCTTCAAACTAAAAGCTACCAAGCCATATGCTGTATTTGTTTAAGCAAAACTCCTTCTTTCTCAAAGTGTGTCTGCTCATCCTGACATAAATCTCAGAAGTCATCATGTTGAATTTTAGTTTGGTATACTCTGATATCATTTTCAAAAGCATGAATGGAGTGAATGAATAATAAATATAGTGGTGACAAACAAATAGCAATAGATCAGTATAGGAGGTTGAGAAACTCCACTTGGGCGTGGAGCACATTTCACGCAATGCTGTGTGAACAATGGAGGTGTTGATGGATAGACAAATAACTGTGCACACACATGGCAAGAAACCAAAAAGACAAATAGAGAACGCTGCAGTAAATAATGTGTTTGTGCATACGGTAAATGGCTGCGTGAGAAAGATTTGCTGATATTTTCTGTATGTTTGGGCAACAACTGTGAATACTTTCAACCGACCTCTCTGATAGCGCCTATTTAGACACATGCACACAAGCTATTAACCACTTTGCACACCTGCGCATCAAAGGGAAGTCTCTCGTCTGTTGCTCTCTTTCAAAGATAACCAGCACTGGGAAAAAACACTTAGGAGTGCCTTGCTTCCAAAAAGTGAAATACTAATCAAATCTATACAAGTGCAGATCAGCAGAAAAAAACATTTCCAGCTCAGTGGTCTTCCTCAATCAGTATTAGAGGGGAAAGGATGAAGATCCAAAATATTTATAATCCATTAATTGATTGGTCACTTAATCTATATAATGTCAATGTAATGACTTCTTCACATAGCTTGTTTTATGCAACAAACACTCCAAAAGATATTCAATTTAAAATTTAAAAAAAACAAGAAAAAAGCAGCAAATCCGCTATTTTGAGAAGCTGAAACCAGAGAGGGTTTGGCATTTTTGCTTGTTACGTTACTTTAAACAGTTCTAAATTGTTGTTGATTGTTGTTGAATTCAGTATTTTAAAATAGCAGCATTTGAAGGAAGACCACCTATATGTTTCTCTACTCCTACAGCCAGTCCTACTGCTGACAGTCACTGGTCAGTTAGAGCATGAGTAACTAAACAAATTAGTCTAGAGGCAGCTATTGATTGGAGAACAGGGATTTATTCTGAGGTGACGGCTCTTCATCTCCTGAGGAAGCAAGCTAAGCCCACGACTAATACCATTTGCCAAGATCAATAAGATTTTATTATTTGGTGAGTGTAATAAACTGTTACGGGTAGGCCTTGAAACTACTGTAGACTCTACAGGGAAATGTAGAATGTGCACACGTGTTTCATGCTCCCATAATAACTGTAATTATCTGTCGCTCCAACCTGACACGGATCTTTGTCAGGCATAAAAATCTTTGAGGAAATATCTTGTTAAATACATGACAAACAAGGGCAATTAATGATATGTGTCCAAAGCCATTTTGCTAAAGGTAACAATAAAGCTGTCTTCAGCCAAAAGGTGTGCAGATTCCGCTTTTGCCTCATCCGGATGCGTCTCCATCTTTCTCTTCAGTTCCATGAAACTATCTTGCACAACGTTGATACTCCCTGAAACCCCCCCTAATGTTTTTTACACCATTTTTTTTTACAGTACACAGCAAGTATTTCAGTGTTAATTAACTGTAGCTGTGTCCCAACTGACACTGACACTGTCAGTGCAGTGCAGTGTGAGAATTCAAATTACAAGCCAAATTTTGACTGGACTAAACATCTCGCTACACTCTGCCATCTCCACTGACACCATTTAGATAGCAGCCCACTGTTAAAATAGCCATTAGTGATACAGCCATGAGTGGTGAAAAACGGGTATTTACTAATATACGCTAAAAATATATCATGTTATTTGTCAATGTACTAGTTATAGTAATAAACGCAGAACTTCTGCACACTTCTGAAACCTCACAAATGAAAACCAGCACATACGTAAGAATGTTTCCACACATCATCTGTTGCAAACTGCACATTTGTTGCCAACACTGTTGGGCCTTTGTTCAGGGATGTTTGTCAAAGTCTGAATGCACGTCAAAGACATATTTGGGCCAGTTGTGGGAGGCAGGGGTATTAGGTTTTCAACTGTTTAAAATTATTTGTCAATGAATTGAACCACACGTCATACTTCCAGTACTGACCAGGGCACTCTATAAAAGAATGTTAGACTGCAACTATCATAAATAATGGCATCTCTTTTACTATCAATTATTTTCTGCAATCAAGGGCCTGTAATTTAAAGGGTTACTGAGAGTTCAGCAGTATAGGGGAACAATTTGATGGTATTTTTTCTCCCTCTATATCCTCCAGTGTTACCACCAAAAGAATGTTTTCAATATGTAGCTGCAGGGAAAATATGTGGTAAGCAGTCTGACTGGAAGAAGACAGAGATCATTCAAGGGACAGAGAATAAGAATGCATGATACATGAACACATGAAAACCCAAGCAGGGTATTGTTTATTGTTGCAGTGACAGTGTTCATTAGCACTGAATTGATTTCAAATCTGCAAAGGTTTCTCCCCAGGGTTAACAACAAAGCAGTGACGTATTATGACTAATCCAAAAACTTGACTTTTTCCACCTCTAGAGAAAAATATGGAAACTTTTAAACATGAGAAATTACATTTTAAAGTGCTTATAATCAATATCTTTATATTAACCATAAATCAAATGACTACTTCTATGTGAAAGAGGTCACTCGTGGTGATGAACCCAGAGAGGATCACCCTCAGCTCTATGAAGAATTTTATCGTCTTTTTGTTTTGGTTTTCCAGTAACTTAACTTTACTGTTTTTTAAGTCACTCTCACAGTCCTCATCAGTGTTGTTTCCAGCAGCAGGCGGCTCTAAAAAAACACTGTGCACTACCTGCCCAGCACCAAACAGCCGAAAGTCAAAGTTAGCAACTAGCTGGTGAACATAGTGGAGCACAGAGCCAGATATTTCCCTCAGGAGGTGGTAGAGACCAAAAACAGAGCTAAAAGAGAATGAATATTGGACTTAAATTCCCCAGGTGGCCAGAAACACAACTTCAAATGAATGGACATGTTGCTCAGTAACAGCTGGATGTGTAAATAAGCAACTGCTTGCTAAGAAGTTCACAATATTAACTTAAAAGGTGATGACGTGTCAGTATTTACAGCTTGTTTTCACTGCCCCCAAGTGACCCCAAAAAATCAGTTAATACAAGTTTCAGTCAAAATCTCCACTGAAGGTACTAAAGTTAATTTGACATGAGACAGTAGAGGATGGAGTCAGTCTGATCTATTTGAGGTACAAAATGCATGCAAACTATGCTGCTTGGCTCAGTTAAGCACGTAACTGTGCGCTTGACTCATGAATATTTTTTCATTCGGATAACTAACAACACATCACGGAACAATAACCTCTGCTGTTCTGTTCTCTATCTCAGATCTGCTCTCCACATCTGTCTTTACTCTCTTTTCGTCATTCTGTGCCTAAAGCCATTAAAAATCTCTGCAGCACCTGCTCGCCTCTTATTGTCCTCTGACTGAAGCCTAAGGCCATGTTCTTCAGCGCCCAAACACTTCAATGACGCATTAAAAGGGGTCGATATCTGCACCTCATTACCTAGAGAATCCTCATTGCTACCGTTTGTTGTCCACTTTCTCCCGTGTGATCCAAACAGGAAGAAACTAGGAGAACAAACCAGGATAAAACTAGTAATGAAGGGAAGGATTAGCAAGCCTGCAGCCTTGTGACTGCTGTAACAGGAGTAAATATGTGCATGTATATGAACGTCCAAGTGTGCCTGTGTTGTGTATACGCTGAATGGAAGATTAAGCGTCCATCCGCTAAGAAAGGGAATCCTCATTGTTCAGTCCACAAAGCCAGCTGCTGATTGCAGAGCATCATCTTTCCTTATAGAAACCTGGGCAAAGCTCACAATGACATTTATCTCCCAGCAGCACCTGGGGCACAATAACAGTCTGGGAGACAAAGCTCGCTCTTATCTCGACTCTATCACAGCACGTAAGTCTTTACATGCCTAACTGTACCACTCCCATGCTGTGTGGATTCACCTGACACCTCAAACTCATGCAAAGGTCAACATATACTACACTGCCATCACTAAGACTTCAACAGTTATTGCCACATCTTGTGTTGTTGCAAAAGTAGACTCATCTGATACCACCTCTGGGAAGCATTACAGGGATTTCAGCTTTGAGTCATCTTGGGATTCGTCTGGGTTTGGGGACTTCCCCTCTTCGTCCACACTGATTTGCTAAATCTGGATCCAGTTGGATATGGGGAGTGTCTGTGAAAAGCTATCATCCTGTCATTCTGCATATTTTCAATGGCATTCGAGTCCTGGCTGTTTTGGAACCACTCTAATGTTGATTTAGTTGTACGCTTCAGGTTTAAGTCCTGCGGGAAAATAAACTGTCACATTTATGTTAATGTTTCAGTCGTTTTAAAGCAGGGTCTCGTGTAGAATTAGTGTTCATATGGCTCCATTAACTGGTTCCTCGATCTCTCTCAGTCTCAGAGTTGCTGAACAGGTGAAAAACTAAGTCTCTGCGTCTTCAAACAACAGAATCTGTTGCTTCATGCTGTTTCACACCGATGTTTTAAAACTTCACTCCATGTGCTTTTGTTTCAGAGTGGTTTCCTTCTGCCCAGTCAGCCAGACAGCCCAGATTTATGAAGTGCTACACTGGCTCCTGGAGACATGATGCCCTGTGACTGTAAATGTGTCAGAGTTGCTTGCTGTTGTTTATCTTCTTCCAAACAATCGTCCCTCTTGCCCAGTTTGCTCAGAGCTATTGGAAGCGGTGTGCTATTTCCATTTTTTTTCTCCTAATCACAGAACGTACTGTGCTCTGGTGAGCCCCCGAAACTTTTTTTCCCCTTTCCCATTTCAATCTTTATTTGGTAGCCACAGTGGAGAGAAAGACGGATTGGGAGCAAGAGGAACTACATGCAGTAATGTTCCCAGACTTAATGTTCAAATCATTCATGCACTTAACATGGCGACAACCACAATCCACCTGGAATTTATTAGTTATTAAATCAAAAACAGTCCAAATCTAAGTGTCAAAAACGGTAAAAATCCTGGAGTATAAAATGCTCTTTGAGTGCACTGCACCCCCATTCCCCATTTTATTCCAAGTTGTGCACGAGCACAATGCCCATGCACAAGTGCATGTACATGGTGACACAATACACAGTCATGCTGATGGTTTCAGGCTATTTGACTGATCTACAGGCCAGGGTAATGTGCCAAGAAATGAAGAACCGTGCCAACAAAGGGAAGGAAGAGGAAGACTGCTGGCAAGCAAACATGGATGTAGACCATGTAGGTTTCAAATTATTCCAAAGTCAGCTCCTCAAATGTTTTATGAGGAAGGAAATGCTTTCGGCAAAACTTTGTTTACAAAAAACGTCACAGGTTACCTCTAATTCTTCAGCATTTTGCACTTAATTTTACTTTAGTGATCACAGGAAAGTGTAAACCACTTAGTGTAAATCATGTCGTTACAGCCGCTATTTTGATGCTTGTAATACTTTCAACAACTCAGTGAGGTATAATTTAGTTTATGGATCTCTGTTGCACTCCCTGTCATCTAACGCCCTGCACACAAGTCAATATTAGTCTGCTGACTAAGATTCAGACACAGTAGCTACACTAATGGAAACCCTCATCAGTGATTCAAATCTGTCCAACAGCGCAGCTCCAGATTAAAGCTGCCCTGGGGTTATTGAGGGCTTCTTATAACACTTTATGATAATGGGTGAAATTTAGAGCTAAAACCACTTGCAGTCTTGCGTATGGCTTGCAATATGAGTGTAGCACTTTATTGATCCAGGTACTGACTAGCAACATATGGGCCCCAGGCAGCTTCTGTGGTTCCCATGGGAACAGCAGGGAGGGGGGATATTGGCGATTGTCACAAACAGGCTATCAGTCTGTTCCTGTCCCCCACAGGAGACAGCTTTGATCATTTATAAACTGAAGATGGCAGGACAAAGAGGAGGGAAGAAAGGCCTAATGGAATAGTGTTGATTTCCCTTTCAGAGGGAAGTCAAGATACAAGAAATACTGACCCTAAATACTTACATGAGAATGTAAGCAAAACATACACCGACAGGGCAGTAATTCCACGTAGGGCTGCAACTACGGGTGATCAACTTTAACACTAACCCATCTATTCATCTTTTTTTTTCATTAATTGATAATAGATTCAGTCTATAAACTGTCAGAAAATGTGTTTTGTCTAACCAACAGTCCAAAACAAGGTAAAAAAAACAAAAAACAAATTTAATTTACAATGAGAAAGAAAAAAGCAGCAATTCTCATATCTGAGAAGCTGAAACCATTTCGGCTTGTGATTTAAATGATTAGCAAAATTGTCGTCGACTAATTCCTTTCAACCCAGACTGTGTTATATTATTTATTTAATGTATGTTAATTGTATTGTTAAATTGGTGGTCTAACCTTACATAATGCAGCTCTATCAGTGTTTGCTTATACTGGGAGAGGAGGCTTTAAATCCTGTCCTACAGTACAGCTGGAGATGGTTTTTTGCAGTTGTATTTTAAAATGTTTAACTAGCAGTAGCCATATATTCTATATGGCACTGACTTTCTAACAATGTGTCAACAGTCCTTCATAGAACAAACCAAGAAGGACCTTATGTTTCATGCTACATCAAACAAATCAAACGTTCTTTCACAGAACAGCTGCAGTGATAACATTCATCACATCGAGTTCAGTTGGTTAATCCTTATCTTTTTCAGCTGTCTACTGTAATTGCACAGTATGTACTGTAGGTTTAAATAAGTGGGAGGTAATATAACATGCAAGGCCAGGGCTGTAGAGTGACAAGCCTGGGAAGCTGGTGTGATTCAGGTAACAGTGAACAGGACACAATTTAACAGCCAATGGATCACTCCTGAAAGCCCACCACACACACCCCCACCGCCTCCAAAAAAAGAATTTGCTTTTCTGAGAATTCCCACATACCTCATCATCTTTTACCATTTCCCTGATCACGTCACCACAACGTGTGAACTTTTGCCTCCTGAAAAATGTATAATCTTGCTGCACTTAAGAAACAGTCTTGCCTCGGAAATGTACAGAGCAAACACCGCCTCACCTGGTTTCGTCCAAAAGCCACTTAGCAAGTACAAGATCTCGCAACTTGATCTGCATATACAAAGTCTGCAACATTATTCATGCCTGTGAGGCAAAGAACGTTGCACGTAATGAATGCTCTCTGATTCTACACATTTTTCATCTCCTCTGCCAAACTTACATTAGAAAAAGGAAGAAAGTATTTTTCCAGCACCTGCTTTCCATCTCACCCACATCTACCAGCGTGCAGTCCCTGCTGATGAGGGCAAACTGCAGACTGAGCCCATTCTTCAGAACTTGAAAGCATTGTTCTCCGAGGTATATTCAGTTACATGAAAGTGCTTTGGTAAATTAAGACTAACCGGAAACGCATGCTGGAGCTGGAACGCTTAGTGTTGGCACATCAAGAATAATGACTGAATGCAGCTTGTATACCTGTGTATGTATGTATGTAACTTGCAAAAATCTGAACTGAGTCAGTGCTGAGATTAGCGTCAACTAAACATGTGCTTTACAGTATTTTCATTGCAATAAACAGAATCAGACTTTCTCGCCAACATCTGTTGCGCTCCAGGCAGACTAACCGGTGTTAATCACGAAGCCACATCTGTCTGGAAACATGGTAAGTCTGCTGAGATGCACTCACACACTTCATCACTGCCGTCTCAGTTCTTTCGGTTACAACCACAAGGATGTAGGCTACATGCACACAAGCAAACAAGACATAAACACGCACACACACACACACACACACACACACACACACACATACACACCGAGATGACGCATGAATCATTAATTACTTAATAACAGGGTCTTGAATTATTCAGAATGACACATAGGTTTGTAACTTTAGATTAGTTGACAGAAATCTAAAAGAAGTAAATCTAAAATTAGGGTTGTAAAGTAATTAAATCAATTTAGAGAACAAAGATTTATTTTAGAAGAGCAGTGTGGAAGTTCCATAATGAAAATGATCACTTACATTTACAACTTATTTTACCATTGAGGTATGAGGTGAAACGCATCTTCACATAAATGGCGTGCAGTACGGTATGGCGAGAACACATATAACCTAGAAAGCGGTGAGGTTTCAGTTTCATGAAGCGTTACTCACAATGTGTTGACAAGTGTATATCGTCATCATTGCTCATTCCCCGGGGCCCTCTCAGCCACAACTCTGGGCAAATACCGTTGAGTGCCCCATAGTTTAATCAAACCTTCAGGCTGAGCGTTACCACAAACCATCCAGATGCAGGCAATGAGTAGTTGGTGAAATGCGAGAACAATCACTTTTTACTGTTTCCTGTAAACCACTTGATCATCCAACCCCCGCTGTTAAAGCGGTTAACATAAATATATAAAAGCAGGGATGCTTTTATAATGTAACTCACATTAATCACATCCTCCAGCTGCTTTTTATTTCCCAAACTTGACTTTCCTCAGGACCTTCTGGCTAATGTTTTGGGGCACAGACGGGAGGCTGGTAAACCTCGGACTCCTGCCAGAGGAGTTATGCCCTCTGGGCAAGGTAGGGCCAGACCAGTCCTCCAGGGTTGTCAGGTTTGGCACACTCCTCTCAAACGGGGACAGATATGGAGCTAAGTAGACAAATGCATTACACACACACACACACACACACACACTGACAGCATGCCTTGTGTGGCAAAGGCTGCACTCTCAGGCACGCCTTTTATTAGTGGAGCCAGCAGAGCAAAGCACAACCGTTAGGGAGACTCCAACAGGGCACACAAACACATACCTGAGCAACAAAAACATCAACGGTCGCCATGCCAGCTGAGCTTTCTATGTACATAATGATTACAGAATGAGTGGAAGGAATTAATTTTATTAGGGTACACGCATTGGAGGTTGGGGAACTCTCTAATGTTAAAATGAATGTACTCCATGCTGGAAACTACCCTCTGCTGTCACTGTGCACACATACATCCAGTCAGAGACCTTCTGTATGCTAATTATAAAACCGCTTTAAAAAATCCCTTTTTCTGTTCCCCTTTCAGGACAAACTTTCTTTAACCTGCTAAGTCACTGAGGAGGTTTCGCTCATGTTTCAGCAGCTGAAAAAAATGACACATCAGGGTGTCAGCCCTTTCCTCCTTTTTCAGTGAGAAATGCAACAAATTCATTGGTGCAGACATATCATGATTCAGAGGGAAAATCTGAAAGAAATGCCGAGGACAGACCACAAAATGTCTTATAAAAGTCGCACAGAGAGTCTGACACACAAACACACACCCTGAAGAAAGGTCAAACGTGAACTCACCGTGAGGGGCAGGGAGCAGACCACAAAGATGACAGTGATGAGCGCCAGCAGCACCAGGTGGTCCATCTCCTCTTCCCCCTGTCCGAACCAGGCCAGGCTCAGCTTCCTCCTTCTCCCAGTCGACCCGACCGAGCCGCGCCGCATCATCTGGCTCCGGTGCATCTTGCACAGGCTGACGATCACTGAACCGTTGCACACAAACACTGCCAAGATCAGCAGTGCCATGAGGGAGGAGTAGGACAGAGAGAAGGCCTGCACCAAGTTGGCCCGGTCATCCCCTGTCGCATCCATGTCGATGAAGCACCACGTCCCAGGACAGTACTGTCTGAATTTGCCGTAGCCGCTGTACGGCAGGAGGCAGAAGGCCAAAGAAAATAGGTAAATAAAGAAAAGAGTGACTTTTGCAAAGCCGCGGCGGATGTGTACAGAGTAAAAGTAAGGGTGGCTGATGGCCAGACAGCGCTCCACGGCCATGGCGCACAGGATGAGCGTGGGCGCCAAGCCAAAGAAACTCATGGCGAAGCCAAAGAGCTTGCACAGGCCTTCACCGCCCAGACCTATCAGGGACATGTTGCGGGCGTAGCAGATGAACACAGGCGGGCTGAGGAGGCAGGTGCCCAGCAGGTCGGTGAGGGCCAGGCCGGTCACCAGGATGCAGAAGACCGAGGACCTGGAGCGATGCTCCTTCTGGTGCACCCCGAGGATGAAGAGAGCCAGCAGGTTTCCCACCACGCCGGCCAAAAACATGATGATGCTCGTCGCGGGCTTGCCATGCCCATTCACGGTGAGAGTGTCATTGCAGGTGTCGTTGTGGCATGATTCGTTTGAAAGCATGCTTTTGTTCATGTTGAGCTTGCAGAAAAGAAATGAGCCTGCTCAGTGCGGAATTAACAAGGACTTCCCAGACAGCAAAAGGAAATCCTGACCTCTTGGTACCATCATCTGGCAACAGAGAAGACAGGGATGTATGGTGAGACCCATCATGCTGCCTTGACTTAAAACATCATATGTAGCCGTCCCCTTCTCCGCCCGGCTCTCCTTCACGCAGACAGTTTTGAACTATTTCTGTGGAACAAATAACACAAGAAAACAGCTGCTTAGTGCTTAGACAGGTAGAAACATCAAACTCTCATTCCTCCAGGGGTGGTCTTCTCGGTATATTAATGCCTCTCTGCTACTGCTGAATAACTGTGAAACTCTTAACAATGAACAACAATGTGAATCTAAGCTCTTTTAGTGACTAATAACACTCACCTTTCAGTGGCTGTGCCGGAAAACAGCAATACTTGAGCGATTGTTTAAAAGTTACTCCTTCTTCTTCTTTTTTTCTTTTTTCCCCCGGTTCCAGACTCCTAGATGGTAAAGGATTAAGCGGTACCTGAGCCGATACGCGGGTACGGAGTTTAAAAGTGCCGCTGCCGGTAACGTGTCGGCAGATAAACACTGAATTCACGGACAGATGAGCCCGACTGCGTGAGCTGCGCTTCTTCTCCGCTGACTTTCTACTTCTGACTCTGTCTGTCTGCGCCTCCCAGTCTCTTTCGGATCTATGCATAGTCCCACCCACTGCACTGCTGCACCTCGAGACGCTGATAATATTCAAAGGGACATTTAAATTTAAAAGGTAAAAAAAATGTAGAGGAAGTTAACTTGTTTTTACTGACTGTCAATCAGGATTAATCATTAATGAAGCCATTTGCCCTTTTCTTCCTTGTTTCTAGATATTGTACCTACTACACATTTGTGTCCAGAAACAGAAGCAAATAGAGCTGCACTATGATCACGCTGGCTATCTTAACCCCACAATCAGATTTTTCAGACAAAACCTCAAGCCATATTACTTTAAGGCTGAACTACAATGGGCTTTTATTGCAGTATGGACTTAAAAAGATAACAAAACACACCAATAGATCGAAGTGATTGTTGTACTTCCTGTGCTGACACACACAGAAGGTTTGGTCAGTATTGGCTTGGTCCCCATGAGAGCTCAGAAAAAAATGTAATCCAATTAGTCTTTTGTGTAAGTATTTGGGTTGGCAGTGTCTCTCCTTGGTTTTTAAAAAGGTGTTTTGAATAGCCTTAATCTCGGCTAGTTTACATTTCATGCAGCCTTTGGTGCAACTCAACCGAGAAAAGGGTGAACCAGTGCTTTGGCAGAACATGAATGCAATGAAAGCAAGGTTTCCATGCTTGCTTTTGCTTCCACTGCCCTGCTGGGTCATTCTTCATTCCTGGATCCTTTACTCTGTTGCGTTTGCGCAGCCTTTTTGGTGAAATACCTGAGAGAGAGAGAGAGAGAGTGGTTCAATCCTCGAACAATGTGTGTGCTCAGACGCCATGCTTTGATTTAGCCCTCAGGGTTGAGAATACTTCTGAGTGTGCCTGTCAAATGTTTGAACAACTTAAAAGTGTGTCAAAAGTGGAACCAGAGAAAAGCTGTCACACAAGGTGCAACAACAAGGACGCGTCGGGGAAAGAGGTGCTGGTATCCTTCAGTAAAATAAAAGTACTGATACAACAACACAAAATTACTCATTTACAAGTAAAACTATTGCATTCAAAATCTGAGCTAAGTAGAAGTACTATTTAGGATAAATAGGAGTACTATTTTCAACAAAACATACATAGAACACAAGTTAAAGTACTCATTATGCAGACTGACCCCTTTCTGATTATCATATAAATTGTATTGGATTTTTCACTACTAGCACATGAACTTATAAGTAGCATTTTAATGTTGTAATTGGTGGAAGCTGATTCAAGCTACTTTATATATTGTTTGGAAATCTTACCTGTAAAAATGCATCATATTACAGTTTTTCTCGATCGCTTACACACTATATCTGGGCCTATTAACTAAACATCCCAAACCATGACGCCTTCTACCAAAAGACAGACTCCTTTCCCAAAACTATAAACACTATTCCCCTGTTTTCACACGTGATTCAGATTTAAACATTTTTGTGAAAAACTCTACACACAAATGCCTTCATATATCACTGGCTGCACCATGTGCTCATTTAGAAGGCACTGGCATTCAGTATCATTAACTCAAGTCATCACAACTGGAACCCAATAAACACACAATTCCCCAGGTGGAAACACTCGGAGTCAAAACTGTTCACACACCAGTCAGGACCTCAGAATAGCTAGATAACAGGACCGTGGGTCAGTTCACTTGTTTTGGAACAATGGATCCACAAAGACCTGAAGATGGAGGAAGGAGAGGAGGTGGAAGAGGAGGGGCAAGGAGACAAATAGTTTCTGATGAGATTTGTGCGACTAGTTGACCAACGTCGTTGTCCATGGGATGTCAATGAGGGAAGCTGCGCAAAGAGTGCAGCAGAATCTGAGCCATTTCACAGTTGCCTCTATAATCGGGATATTGGATAAGGCATACAAGGATTTTTTCCCCCCCTGCCTGGCTAGGGCTAATATTGCCTGTGATGATGATGAGACTCTCTGGCCTGACTCAGACCAGAGACGGGATGCTGAGGCAGAATAAATGTGATTTCTTTCTTTATGTACAAACAGTTTTTTTCATTGGTTTATATTGGTAAATACATGAAAATTGCCTCCTATTCTAC
>NTHP01000183.1:971903-1008673 GCA_003416845.1 Oplegnathus fasciatus
TTTATTTTACTATATTACATTGACAAATTAAACATTTTGAAAATGCTTCATGTTGTGTCTTTATATTGTGTTCATCATGTAAAGAGGTTGTTCTGGGGAAAAACCGTAAGCGCCATTATTCATTGCAGTAACAGTGGTGGTAAGGTAGTGTTTTGAATTGATCTCACCAGTGTGTAATGGCTATTTTGTATTGTATGTGTATTTGATGGCTTTTGTGTGATGGCTGAAGGCAAAGTTTGGTTTAGATGTAAGATTACATGGTTTTGAGTGGAGAGGGTGGTCTTGACATTGAAGTTTGAAGTTTGTGACGATGAGTGTGCAGTTCTGCATTTGTGTTTAGAATTTTGGGAAATGGAGCATCATTTCAAGAAATGTCTCTTAGCAATCGAGAAAAACTGTAAATGGAAATACTCAAAGTAAACTAATTTACTTTGTTATTCTTGATCTCTGCGAGGGAAGGAAGGCTCGGTGCTTTGCTGTGTCATTTCCCCAAATTAAATTCTTTGGTCCCAAAGGGAGTGTGACCTCATTCATTTGTCCACTCGTGTGTGTGATGTGTGAACAAAACACCACTCATAGGTGTTACCAAAGCTTGTTTTAATGGATGGAAAAAAATGCTACAGTTACAGCCTACAGTTGCTTTGTGGGTTTGTCTTGATTTTGACCTTATTTGATTCAGATTTGTTCATTGTGATAAACATAGAGGCAGTGATGTTAAAAACCTGACACGGACATGGTACACCTACACAGGTGCTTTCCCTTCATGGTCCTGATTAGACCTCTGCTCAGGACTGCGTGGGCGTGAGCACACTGTGCCTGATTTCCCTTGCACTCTGTTGCACCAGTCACAACTCACAACCTTCATAATTATTCTTATTATTTTCACACTCTTATTATTCCTACTGGTACATGTAGTTTAACGCGCCACATGACTCCCAGCATGTGTCTCCCAACAGCTAAAGCAAACTGCTGCGATGATGCGTTGATCGATGGACATAAAGTGACACAAACACACATAATGGGCACATCGCCATTTCCACAGGATGTAATAATGAAGTTCCTGAGGATCCATTTCTGCGCTCCCTAATGGTTTCTTTTCATGACACCTAAAATAAGATATTGCACTAATAAAATCATCACGACCAAGAAAAGGGCCATGAATACAAACTGCTGCATAGTAATTGCATTTCATTGTTCAGTTTCCACTCTCAGTAATTCTGCGCGCTTGCTTGCTTCCTGTTGCTGTTTGTGTAATTGACAGGACATAATGATAACAGCGTGGTGCCAGTGTTCAGTTGTGGATGGAGTAATGGAGATCAGGTTTCTCCCTGTTTTACGCTCTGTAAATGAAAGTGTTGATGCACAGTTGCACAGCTGGTGGTGGGCGGTAGTTTGCCGGCATGGACCACTGTGATATTGCTAAACAAAGACATGCAGATATTTGTTTTTAATCTTCTTCTTCTCACTTTCCCTGCATCTCTCCAGCCCTCACTCCCTCTCTGACAAAGAAAGCTCTACTTTACTTTTAACTACCACAAGGCACCTTCAGACATGGATGGCACGCGGGGTGTTTACAGCTGCACTGTCTATAAAACAAACCAGGCTGGCACCTTTAAATAAACAGCAGACATAAACGCTCAAAACAAACACGGGCGTATTTGCAAACTTTCCCCAAACCTGTAGACTAAATTGTGAACATACCAGCCGAGTCACAGAGATCATAACACTTGGTTAAATTTACACAAGTTCTTATCATGATAAATAAGCAGTTCACAATAAGAGCAGCGAAGCATCGATTTGCAAAAGACGCTGCTGGTGTTTGGCTATATGTGTATGTTGTTAAACAAAGAGTAGATAGGTGTGGTGACTCAGGTTACATAGAGACCAAACATGTAGGTCAGGTGAAATGGATACTCAAAATTAAGTTGGATGGATGACTGGAAGGTTGGATGGATGAATGAACAGACAGCTGGGTGGCTGGATGGATACATAAAATGATGGATGGATTAAACAGATAGATGGATGGATGGGTGAATGGATGGATGGAGGGGTGGGTTGGTGGATGAATGGGTGGACAAAGCAATAGACAGATGGATGGATGATGATGGATGGATAAGTAGATAGATGGATGAATGGGTGAATGGATGGATGTTTGGATGAGGGATGGATAGGTGTGTGAAAAGATGGATGGAAAAATAGATGGATGGATGGAGGGATGGGTTGGTGGATGGATGGGTAAATGGATGGATGGATGGAGGGATGGGTTGGTGGATGATGGATGGATAAATAGATAATGGATGGATGGGTGAATGGATGGATGGAGGGGTGGGTTGGTGGATGAATGGGTGGACAAAGCAATAGAAAGATGGTTGGATGATGATGGATGGATAAGTAGATATATGGATGGATGGGTGAATGGATGGATGCATGGATGAGGGATGGATAGGTATGTAAAAAGATAGGTGGAAAAATAGATAGGTGGATGGATGGAGGGGTGGATTGGTGGATGGATGGGTAAATGGATGGACAAAGCAATAGATAAATGAACGGATGATAAGTGGATGGAGAAAGGGATAGACAGAGAGATGGATGGATGGGTAAAAACAGGATATTGTCACTTTCTGTTCCAGACAATTTGGGCCTGTTCTCACAAAGAAGGAAAAATGTCAGTCTGTACAAACTACAAAAATGTCTTTATCATACACTAACCACACACAATCAGCATGGGTTAACCATGAAAACATAATATAATAACATAATATTGAAAACACTTCTGTTTTAGATCTGTCTGCATGCTACAGTGTTCTGGAAGACAGATTCAAGAATCCAAACTCCAGATGAATGTTGTTTTGATAAATTGTATTTTTCTGTTTTTGCTTACTAGTGACAAGAAATGTAGTTATCACGGGTAGTTACAGTAACTACCCATGACACGGCTACTTTCAAGTACATTCAAGAACTGACGGAGCATGAAAAAAATTCAAATATATAGAGTGCACAAGTATGGCCCGTAACATGATGCACGGACTAGTACTGTATGTGTGTGTAAG
Source organism: Oplegnathus fasciatus (assembly GCA_003416845.1). Classification (NCBI taxonomy): domain Eukaryota; kingdom Metazoa; phylum Chordata; class Actinopteri; order Centrarchiformes; family Oplegnathidae; genus Oplegnathus; species Oplegnathus fasciatus. Next base: position 974,954 of record NTHP01000183.1, read on the forward strand.
TTTTGTCTGGAGCTGTCTCACCAAAAGATGGATATGCTTGGTCTGGTAAGCATCATCTCCTCCTTCAATTATAACCTAGGGAAAACCGGGCTTCTATCCACTCACGATTAAATGAATGAGGTGCCCTGTCAACCGCTGTTGTTTTCTGCCCGTAAAAGCATCAGCATTCGCTTGCTGGTGTGAACATGAACGATGAATGTCGCAATTTTCTGGAAAAGAACCACTATCAGTAAAAACATGTGTATTCATCGTAACTCATAACTGACTGGAAGACGGTGGGATTATCACATTAGTCTGTCTTGGCCAGAATTACATATGCAGCCCAGGGAATTTGGGTCTTGGCTGTTTTTGTCTGACTTTTTCATCCCTAATTGAAAGCAGAAAGTCATTGATGACAGAGGCTTGAATAAAAAATAGAAACTCAGATCTGTAGAGATCAGTGTTAATACTGATTTGATTGTGAGAAAGGTCATGTATAATGTTGTGTGAGTGTGTTATCATATTTCAAGCATGCAGCCAACACTGTACATACTGTTAGAGGTCCGACTCCATGAAGAAACTCACCCTGAGGGGAAGGATAGTAGCATGTGTCAGAGAGAAAGTAAGTACAAAAAAGGTTTCCATGTTTTTGCATGTTATTTATCTTTATGCAGTCTGTTTGCCATATTTGTCGAGCGTTTTCCTCTGTAATTATTACAGCGTGTTTTCATCGATCGATAAGTATCAGGTCTGCAAGTCATGGAAATGTTAATCACCAAATCATTTAATTAGCCAGCACATGTTTTCAGCTGTGCATGTCACGATGTCTGAGAGTTCTTGCCTTCCAGGACTTCGACTCCTTCTTTGTGTTTGTTTTTATGTGCTGAAAAACCGGCGACGCAAAACAGGTTTTAAGATCTATAATGGTAAACACTGTCCAATGAGCCGGAGCTGACGCTGACTGCGAAGGCTTGAGCTGGAGGTGGTGACAGAGATGCTGCTGATGTGAACAAAGAGACCACACACACATACATAGTGTTGACATATACTGATTAAAATACTTTGGGTGTATTTGAGCTTCTGCTACACAGTGGTTCTGTTGATGTCCAATTATAATTGTGACATCATATGTTTACCTGAAGATTAGCAACTTAAGCAGTCACAGTATAAGTCTGTATTTTTCATGCTCACTTAATCTTTCCATATACAGTATTTATACCTAATGTCCTGCAGCTTGATTACTCCAGCTGGTTGACCCCTCCAGCGCACCTGATTTTAATAAAGCACTAATTAAGAGCTGGAGAGCTAACTAGACTCAAGATTCAAAGGTTTGTCTTCTGTAAGAGAACAAGTATAAATGATTACAATGAAATACTTTGCTTGCTGTCCTCTCTGATTTCCATCTATAGAAAATAAATACTTAAAAGTTAAAAAAAGAAAGTTAAAACTGGAGAACACAGAGGAAAGAAACGGTATAAACATCCATTGTGTAGTGGGGTACAACTTGTATAACTCAAGTGTACAACAGTAGTATGAGTTTGCACAGGATGTTTAGATGTATATTACAACACATTGGTTGTGCAATTTTAACAGTAAAATGAGGTAGTGCTAGTGGAGGATTTCATGTATATGTAGTGGCTCTCCCAAACCTGTTGGTAACCACTTTCAAAAATAATGTTCTATATAGAGGTATAACTGGTAAAAACTGGAAAACTGGAAAAAAAAATTGCTGTTCCACTGTGTCTTCTTTGGAACATCCTGTTAAGAAATTTGACATTTCTACAGGATAATACATTTACACCCTAAAAAATAGAGGACATTAAAACCACATATTTTCATAAATGCTTCTTTACACTTTATTTGTCCCACGATACACATATTGAAGCTTTAAGTTCTGTTAACTGAATTCTGTGGTTCGATTGAGACAAAATAGCCAGGACTCATTTACATTAAATGAATTTCAAAGTAAAATGAAATAACTTCTCGGTGCACCTATTACTGACTTTTTCTAATTCTATGCTATTTAAAGAGGTGCATTGCTTAAGATTGAACTTTTTACCCAAACACTGCAAAATGTGGAGTGCTGAAAAGCCTTGTAGGAACACACCCACAGATACAGTTATTGGTGCAGTGGAAATTTACACAGAAACAGACAGGGCTTTCCCAATCCTGTAGACAATACACAGGCACCTATTATACAGAAATAATGAGCCAGGCCTGTATTGGCTTACCTTGTTTGATGTAATTCGAACCATAATGGAATCTGAAGATGTTTTCTCTCCTTACAGAGGTTGTTTTTCCAAGCTTCACTTGCTGTGGTCTCTGTCTAAACAGGCCTCGGCTGGCATGGACGCCATCTCAGACTACAATTCCCACAAAACAAAACATATATTTTAGGGATTTGAATAAAGTTTGAATAAAAAACTATTATCAAAATCATACTTGCATACAAAAATAGAGACAACTAGACCGAGGCATTTTTCGGTCCTGTGTTTAAGACTCATACTTTCAAGATTTAATTTTGGTGTAAGTTTTTTGGTGTATGTGTAATCGTTCTTATTGCATCAACTGACAGCATCTAAAATCCCCTTTCCAACGTTTGAATTGAGGGGGCTGTGTCTGACAGTTTTTCTAACAGCAATTGGCCAGACGTGCAAGGTGTGAAAGCAGGCAGGCTTTTCACCTCTTCATCTCTCACACAACTGCTTCCATCACTTTTGATGTGTACAAACAAATGGTATACCATGAATGCTTTGGAAGAGAGACTGTCTGAAAGTGTGCACTGTTTCCCTGTATCCCCATTTGTGTGGCCATTTGAAGCATTTATAGTATAAACACTTTAGGCTTTAGATATGGTCAGATAACACACGGTATGATCTCGTTCATTTGAAGCATACTGAGACCATTACAAACATGCTAATCTATGCATTGTGAGCTCCAAGAAATGACAAGATGACGAAAGATGACACCCAGGAAAATCCAGACTACTTCTGCTGAACTCTTCCATGTGCATTGCTATACATGCCACAAAGTGAAAGACAAAGTGAAATATTGCTTCAGCCCTCCCCTGCTAAGACAGACAGATACACCAAAGTTCCCCTTTCTAGTACCGAGTGTTTAAAGTGTGAAGTTTTCACTTCTCTGTCCAGTCTTTTTCGCTTCACACTAAACAGTCCACTCAGTGACGAGCAGTAAACTGCGATCACAGACACTTATCCAATCATCATCATTTTTGCGTCATCACTGCCAGATGTGGAGTTGCACAACGTTAATCTTTAAATTTTTTAATCTATAAAATGTATTGTGGGATTGTTAGCGGAAAGTAGTGTACATGCCACTGACACTACTTTTTTGAGGGCACTATATAATGGATACAGCTCAAAATTTGGACACTCAAAAAAAATGGCAGACAGTAAATGTAGTGCACTATATAGTGATTAGGGGGGATTATACCCTGACTCAGTCCTGGTTTCAGCTTTCAGCTATGATACAAAAACAGGCTCTGATGTGCGGACGTAAACAAGTTGGGTTTTTGTGTCACTCTCTCATCTCTCACGATCTTCAGCCTTGTGACGATAGACACACCAACACATAAACAAGCACCCACAAAAGGTTTTCTGTCTGCTTCTGATATCAACATTTCGCCCACAGTGGGTATCCATACTGTAAATCCAAATGGATTCTTACAACATTAATGTACCAAATGGAAGAACTATTGTCTTTAAAATCAGCCACAATGTTATAGTTCAGTCTTGACCTTGGAAACAACAGTTGTCAAAACAACAACTCAAGGTCTATGTACGTCTATGTATGTGCTTTTGACCGTACCTGATGGTCTTCATCAGCAGAAGGATCTAAGTTGTCATGGAATTGTACGTTCAAGCTTTTCATTATGCTGCTAACTTTTAAGAGTTCTCGTCCATGTTGGCTTAAAGGTTGAGCTCGATTAAGAGCAAACCCTATCTGCTGATGAAGACTGTGTGATATGGTTGGAAGCTGCAGAACAAGCGAGTAAGTTGAACTTGAGTTGAGATTGTTTTGTCAACTATAAAATACCTTCTGCATGCTTCCAGAATGTGTTTTAAAATGATTTTTGTGCTGAACACAAAAGAAACTTTAGAACAAACACTGAACATCAAAAACTACAGTTTAACAGTTTTCATTATCTGTTTAGTTTTCTCTGAATATATCTTTTCATCAGCCATTCCAGTATTTTGGGCTGGTTTTGAGGTTACAGGGCACACGTCACAGTTCAATAGTCAAGAAAAAAACAGGAAGCCATTGTGGTCTGTAATTAGAAAAGGGTCCTGGTGGGAATTTCCTTTTAAAACCACTTCATTGGTGTATTGATAGAGTAATAATGTTATGAGAACCAACCATTTAAGGGAGAATTCTCTCAAAACTGTTTTTTTCTTTGAACTTCCCACATCAATTTCTTTTATTGATTTAAGCTCACAGAATCCAGGAATGACTCATCCATAATCTCATTTAAAATACCATCATCTGTTTCTTAACAGTGGCTATCATCACATTTATGTTTTAATAACCCAGAGCGATTTTAATTTTGAAAACTGACGGGAGGAATATTATTATCAGATTATTGTTTATTAAAATGTTCTATAGCCATTTGTCTGCGCGATAGTGAGTTACACTCATAACACAACACAATGGGGCCTTGACAGCACACAGCCATGACTGAAATGTTGTGCAAGAGACAGTCTAGTCATTATATAAGCATGTGCAATGATACCACAAAATTTTATACTTTATGCTGACATATTACGCATCTTCTCAGTCAAGTTGTTACTTGAATAGTATGATTACTCCACTCAAGAACATGATGATCTTTACGAGCACATAGTGAACATTTCTTATCAGGACCTCTGTAGAAAGGCCTTACGTGATGTCCTTTAGTACTGTGAAAACTGCAAAGGCTGCTGGCCTTTGTGTGTCCTTGTTGAGAAATTTCCAGAAAATACTAAAAGAGGGAGCATCCTGGTGGCGGAGCGGTTAAGATGGATACCACATAACCGCGGCATCCTCGGGGACACTCCAGCCAGGGACCTATTTTGGATGTCATACCCCTGTCTCTCTTCATCATAGCAACTGCCCAATAAAGACGGAATAGGCACAAATGATCTTAAAAAAACAGAAACAATTTAAAGAGAAGGTTTGTGGATATTGTCACAATGGATGTGTTGGGTTTCACCTCTGACACTTCCATCAAATGTGAGTAAACATACTGTATCTCTAAGGCAAAATGTTGTACANATTTCTCTCTCATTTTGCATCTTCAGGCCAACCAGTGATAAGATTTGGCAAGTATAGCTCATCGTTTTAAAGAACAGGTCATTTTTGTTGAAGGTGTATGTGCTGTGCAGAGGTGCGAGAGGGGATCAAGTGTAGCTGCAGATGTGGAACCAGACCCACTAAAGCGCTGAAATAGGGCATATGCAAACCTTGAAATCTACTCTACCTATGTTTGTTTCAGCAGAAGCTGGTGATTAATCCACCACATAAGCTGGCGGGGTGAGCAGAGGCAGTGCTTGCCTCTTTTCACTTTAGTTTATCTCTATTCTGTCATAACAAACAGGTGCAAATCAGCCTTTTTCAAGTGTCCTTCCTGTTTTTACATTCTGAATAGTCACAGCCAGCAAGCGTATGCATGGTAATCGTTTGAAGAGAGGAGGAAGACAACACAGTGTGCAGAAGAAAGCAAATGTTGGTTTGGTCACATGCAAAGTGAGAAAGGGTGGTAAGAAGCAGGTGATCAAAACAGGAGTAACATGATGACGAAGAGGGCGATTCTGTTGTATAACCTATAGTATTGTTCTTCTCCTATAGTATCATATATGTTCTTGGAAGGGGAGGGATTGTGCATATACATTAGCTGAACTGTACAAACATATTATTCCTAAAATAGTTGAATTGTTCAGGAGTCTGCATTGTTCAGTACAGTTTACATAATACTCCACAACCGCCTCTGCCAGGCACAATGACAATGAAAAGCTATACTCAGTGTTTCTCAAGCAAAGCAGTGGTTAGATTACATTGCAAAGTGTACACAATTATGAGCAGTGGGTGTGGTGCACCGAGGCAAACACATGAATAACTTACCACACAATTCATGCACGCACACACACCCATATTCATTCACACAAATACACATCTTATTTCTGCACTTAAGAGGAACTGAAAACGCATCTGTTTTTTAAATCATTCGTTCATTCAGCTGTTTTCAGTTCTAGTGTCTTATCTCCTTCCTGTCTCTACCACACTGTATATGTGCTACACCTGTCTTAAGTTAGGCATTGATAGTTGAGTTACAAGATGGTGAAATAACACCACCTAGTGTTGAAGTTATGGTCAAATCTTTTGCTGCTATACTTTTTATTTATTGTGGTGGCAATTTTTATGGGCTACAGAGTGTATGGTGTCTGGAACTTGACTAACTTGACCTTTATTCATGTAATATGCAAAAGATATCTGATATATATCTAGAGCTAACAGTGTTGATTGGACTCTTGGTAAAAAGTGATCTTGTGACCAAGACTGGTGGAAAGTAACTATTATAAGTATCAAGTACTGGACTTAAGTACAATTTTGAGGTACTTTTACTTCACTTGAGTATTCAGGTTTTATGCTGTTTCTTTCATTTCACTATATTTCAGAGAGAAATAATATGCTTCTTAGTCCATTACATTCACTTGACAGCTATAGTTACCAATTACATTTCAGATAATGATTTTACATACAAAACATATGATCATATTAAAAACAGTTGTTATAAACTACACAATAGAAGTTCAAATTAGCACTACCTCAACCAACTACAACAGTAAAATGCTGCTTACAATACACATGAATGCATCAGTAATAATAATAAAATGCATAATAATACACATTCTGAATACTTCTTCCACACCTCAATATTAGCTCATTCTAATAAGTGGTGGAAGAAGTATTCAGATCCTTTCCTAAAGTAAAAGTAGCAATACCACACTGTAAAAATACTCAATTACAAGTATAAGTCCTGCATTCAAAATTTCTAAAAAAGTAAAGTAGTAAAAGCACAGAAATATTAGCAACAAAATGTACTCAAAGTATCAAAGTAAATGTTCTTATTATGCAGAACGCTGCCTGTTATTATATTACTGGATCATTATTGATGCATTAACATTTAAGTGGTACATGAATTGGTTGTGGTGGAGCTAATTTGAACAGCTTTATAAACTGTTGGGTACTTTATAATATTGCGTCATATTTTATAAAGTCATCTTACACTTTGTATGCACAATTGTAATCTGAAAAGTACAGAACTATAGCTGCCACATAAATGTAGTGGAGTTAAAAGTTCATTTCCCTCTGAAATGTAGAACTATAAAGTAGCTCAAAATTAAAATACTAAAAAAAACTCTATAATTCTCACTGCTCTCTGTGAGAATTACATTATTACGCGACACAGCGGGAGCTACACCAGTGAGCCTCTCCAGCCTGCCATTACACAATCAGAGAGGGATAATCACACCTGCCTGTGCCTGTGATGCTGCAGTTCTTATTGTCCTGCTGAGTGTGCTCCTGTTTCCTAATTCATTTACCTTATCTACTTAACGATTAGCATGTACACACACATCCAATCACATCTACCTGCCCCAGATAAAACCTCCCCCCCATTGGCTCTCGATCTTGCCCGTCAGCAAGAATGCGAGCGCTCCTTGTTTGCATTTAGAGTGTGTGGGTGAGAGGTCGTGACCCCAGCTGACCTGGATTACCACAGGCTCCTGTAGCAATCTCATGAGCCACTAAATATAGCCTGTGCCTGGGATAGTTTCTCCAGTGAAGGGCTAGGGTGACCTGCCCTGACCCAATCTGAGACTGTCTGGGATTAGTGCTCCTTTCTGGCACAGGGACACTGGCAGGGAAAGGATATAGTGCAATATTGAAGAGCTGCATTTGTAAATGTCATTGGCTTTAAACCAGTATTAACAGGATGTGCGCCTGTGTAACACAGAGATTCATGTTAGATTGAACATGACAATGAAATGCAGGTGAAGTAAAGCTCAGTCAATTTATTGATTTATGGAAAATATATCACATCTTTACATTTTTGAGATACCTTCAGAAGTTAACAGTCCATTTACTTCCCAGCATCTGAATCAAAGGTAACCAATTAAAACGCCTCAAACGGAGCAGTATTTAAGTTTCGTGCTTTGAGGAAATCATAGAGACACCTCAGCTAACCTGCTTCTTAAATTTAGCGAACTGTTCAAAAGCCTAACACTGAAACCAATCTCACATCTAAAGCTGAATTCTTTGCTACAACCCCATTTCACCCCTATCTGAAAGTCCCATTCTAATAGCCCAAATGAAACACATCAACCCCCCCCACAAGTAGTGTTTGTGAATATACAGTATATGTATTCTGTTCAATAAAACAGCAAGCAGATTGAAGTTTGAATCACCGGACTACAAATCGAAGATCAGACAACAACAAGGACAAGAAATGAGTGTAACATATGAGTTGTTATAGCAGCAGCAACAGTGACATTTGGTTTCTTTTTCTTCTTTTTAGAACAAAATCTTTTTAATATCCACATGGTTTATACCAAAGTGCAAATATGTTCAACTGCATGTATTTTTTATATGTTATTATATTAAGTAGATTTATTATATTCTAATGAACTACGAGTCTTGCAAGAAGGTTGAGGCGTTTTTAGAGTATTATGGCACATTTCAAAACCGAAGAGAAAACATGTCACAGGTCATTTACTACAACAATAGGCAATGCAAACTTTACGACACACTAATATATAGAGATATATTTTGTGACCAAAGTTTGTCATCAATACGTTAATATTTGAGAACACATTTATAAAGCATTACATCAATATTGTATCATCAGGATATCTGTTTGCAGAACAAATGTATCAACTGCAGTCCTCAAGTGTGTTTTCACAATAATCATCCTGAAGCTATACAACATACTACTGTCTCCAATCAGTGCTGCAGGCAATGTAAAGCCCACGACTCAAAACAAGACAATATAACATCCCCGAGGGGAAAAAAACCATCAGCACTTTTCAGTCTCTCGCTCTTGTCCGAACTCTTCAAGGTATGAGAATGCTCATCTCCAACCGAGCACCAATGAACACCCTACATCGCAACTATTTGCTCTTGCAATAATCAATAGTGACACAAATTTTACAGATATATAGCTATATAGTAATGTATATACCTCCAGTGTGTACACAGTCTGACCACTACCTCTGATGGGATCAGAGCCTCCTTGTTGTGACAAGAGACCGCCACAGAAAGGGTGCATGCAAGAAGAGTCAATTTTCTGTGTTGAATAGTGGAAAGAATTAAATAGCCAGCTTCTCTATACGAACTGTGGCATGGGTTCCCATCCCTCTGCCTTTTCAGTGTTGCTCTTTCCTCTAAATTAATCAGGAGCTGGGTGACTCAGCAGAATCTTGGTCTGAAGTACGGGGCGTCAGCCCTCTTAAAGCTTGGTCCATTAACTTCTCTAGGGATTATTCTGTTGGTGTTTGCTAAACAGATACCTTAGAAGTAGTTGGATATACTGAAGCGCAAATTGCAAAATTCTACAAATAAGTGATTTTGGGGGGAAGTTTGTCTAGCATTTGATAATTGTTCCTTTTTTTTGGTTGTTAAAGACAGTGATCTTAGGAGGACAAGCAACGTTGAGAGAAATTTCAGCGTTCTCTTCACTTGGCAGTCATCATCTGGACAAACTCTGTAAAAAGAACAAAAAACAATGCTCAAATGACAGATGCAAATAGTGAAATTATGGCAGCTGTTAAGGCTTTTGGTACAAGAAATTGTTAAAGTGCTAAAGCCCACCATAAAGGTTATGTTGCAACTGACATTCTTACTGATTTCTGTCTTAGTATTGTAACAATAAATGTGTTGATCTGATAAGATTTTGGTAAAACCACAAATATGTAGTGAAAACAAGTCAAGTGGCAAAGAGAAAACCACACAAGCACTTGAAGGGTTGTAATTAGTGCATCACTGTATGATGCATTTTCATTTGCAGTAAAAGGAAGAAAGCAAAATAAAAAGAACATCTCACCCTCGTAGTTGACCTGACCATCGCCATCAATGTCAGCCTCGCGGATCATTTCGTCCACCTCCTCGTCAGTGAGCTTCTCCCCTAAGTTGGTCATAACGTGCCGTAGCTCTGCTGCACTGATGTAGCCGTTACCATCCTGCAGATGGCAACACAAGAACTTTTGTTATTGTATTTATTAACCATTTTACATACAGTAATATTTTATAAATATCAACAGTTCTATTATCTTCACCTGTGAGGTCAGTTACTTTTACGATTTGGCTGAACTTCGCTCGTTCTTTCTTCAGCCTCACTGGGGTTGGGCGAATATTTCTATTTTCATATCGTCCAATCATGGCTACGCGAGATCACTGATAGGTGATCTGATGAAAAAATCTATTAAATAGCAATGTGTCCTCTATTCAAACAACAGCTCCCTTTTAAAAGTCTGTGTGTCTGTGCGACAATATCACAACATCATGTTCCGTCTAACATAATTATTATTATCTTAACTTTAATATCACAATACAAATCATATCCGTAATGTTAACTACTCTTATGGAGCGCAGAGCAAAGTTTCGGCGAGCAGGCATATGGAGAACGGAGATGCGGTGTGTCAGATCCATGAAAAGAGACAGCAAACTGGTTTGTAATGAAGGATTTAAAATTCACTCATCACTCGTGCTGATTAATAATTAGTGGGTGGACATGCCCCTCCACCAGAAACATCTCTAAATACACAGTAGGGTGCAGATTCTACAGATTGTCGTTACAACATCTTAGTTCTGATTGTAAGTTAGCCTATTTAAATTGCCTTAATATCAGCGGAGGAAAAACCAATCATCGACCATCCCTTCAATTGTCGATATATACGATCCAATCGCCAAACGGCACAAGCCCAAGCCTCACCAGAGCTGAATGCTAAATATTTGCATGTTAGCATGCTAAAGATTATCGTTCAGCTAGCAGAGAGACACCAACGAAAAGCCTTTTCATGAATCAAAGTGCTGGTCAAGAGAAAATAAAACAGTGATCTTGTGTGACAGCTCAACATCATGCACAAATCAGTTTTGAACAATCTCTCTCTAAACATACAGGAAGTTATTACATGAAAGGGTTTGAACATGCTTTCTATTTTCTAAATGTGAGTATCAACAAACTGATCTGTGGCAAAAACAGAGTTGCTAATTTTGTTGAGTGATGCTAGTTAATATTCTCAGTCTACTCAGTCCCTAAGGTACCTTATCAAAGACTCTGAAGGCTTCTCTGATCTCCTCCTCACTGTCTGTGTCTTTCATCTTCCTGGCCATCATGGTCAGGAACTCAGGAAAGTCAATTGTACCATTACCTACACGGTCATACAAACAGAAAGAGGTTAATTGTGCTATTTTGGTCATAAAGTAGTTTCACTGAAAAACTGAGCATATCATTCCAAGAGGACTTAACACTTTCATAGCCTGCATCTTTATTAACTGCCAAAAGAGACGCGGCTACAAGTACAGATTGTATTCAGCCAATTTTAGCTTATCTCAGATATCGGTATCTACGTATATGCCAGCCATGCCTAAAATATGTTTGAAGCACACAGCATTAACATGAAGTGCATACATGTTACATAGTTTGTCCACCAGAGAGCACTGACAAGTTTACAGGAAGATAAAAATGCCATGGTGGTAATTTAAAGCCAAGTGCTTCTACTGATACCCTAAATGTCTCCATACTGCATATATTCTATATATACCGGTGATACTCTCGAGAGGAACGTCTGACATGCAGATGACCCTTCTAATCGAAGTAAATATAAAGTTTTAAAAAGTATAATTTTCTTGTGCATTTGTGCTTTTGCTCCTCACCATCAGCATCCACCTCATTGATCATGTCCTGCAGCTCAGCCTCAGTGGGGTTCTGTCCCAGAGAGCGCATCACAGTCCCAAGCTCCTTGGTGGTGATTGTACCATCACCATCCTTGTCAAACAGCGAGAACGCCTCCTTGAACTCTGTACATTTACAGAAATAACACCGTCAGTATGCCATGAGCATTCACGTCGATACAGCCGTTTCACTTTCAGTCTCTCAAGCAGTCAGAAAACACACAGCACATTCTAAGCATTAACAGTGGCTCCGCATGACTAACTCAATGCTAGGAAGGGAAAAAAAACATGTGTGACGCTGGACTGATGACCCCTGATCTATACAACAGCATAATAAATAAATGTGCACATGTGAGTTTTTCATCCTGGGACTCAAAACCCTGCTGATTTTCATTTTAGCCCCATCATCAGGGTCTGTTTTACATCTAGGGAAGCCACATGAGTGTAATTAACTCGTTAGTAGGATACGACCATAATCGGGACCAGGATCAGGACCAGACCTGAACCACCACCTCATATCCTCACATACCTCTGGTTCCTTTGGTCTCTTAGACACCATAGCTTCTTAGGTTTAGTGGTGAATTAAGGAGCTGCTAAACCTAAAACAAACATGATTAAGGTTTGCACTCACCAGCAATCTGCTCCTCAGTCAGCTGATCAGCCTGGTAAAAAAAAGAATATGACATTGATTAAACATTCACAGTGCATAACAAAAATAATATTTTGGGCAGCCCTGTTAATGATAATTATTTCTTTTATCATAGAATGTATATAGGACAGACTTAAACTGAGTTGGTTAGTTGAAATTCTAGGTGGGTTTATTTGACATTATGGTAGGGCAGACATAAAATAATACACAATAATGCCAAGGATGGCACAATCAGTCCTAGACTTATTTTCATTGTGGTTGTCGATGTAAATAGAGTGAAGGGGGTGCAATTCCAAGTGGCTAGGGAACATTATATGGTCAACAAATCAATAAATATCACATTGTAAACAATAAAACCACACCAAAGAAGTGAAATAAAATACTAGTGTTACCGCTGCATTTTTTCCAGAAGCAGTAACACGCAATTGCCCAGAGCTGGAATAAGTCCCGGCCCCCAGGAACCCTATACAAGATTTGTTGAGTACTGAAAATGGTCAAAGCTTTTTCTCAGTACAGGCTACATCATATGTAGATCACTGCTCCCAGGGCACGCAAACCGCAAAAAAAACACCCTATTGTGCTTTGTGAAAATCTCAAAAACAGATTTCTATTCCTTCACCGATAGCATCTATGGCTGGAGTTGCTGAAACACCTTGACAGAGAATCGTACGTCTGACGATTGGTTAGGCCTAGGCTACATCCAGAGATGTAACATTGCCAAACTTGATCAAAGAATTGTTTCCATCAAATCCAGTATTTCTTGTACAGTTTTGCTATGACTTCTTTAAAGCAGAAGTAGATAACCTGTATAAAAATAACATTTTGTCATTTGCTAAAACTGTCACCATGTCCTGACAGTAGTACATGAGACAGATAATCTGTGAAAAAAATCATGCTCATCTGGCTCCACCGGCTGCCCTTAATGCCGTTTGCAAGAATCCACCGTGCCCGAATCAAAACAACCAATCAGAGCCAGGAGGAGTGTCTGACGGAGTGTCAATCACTGCTCCTGTACACGTTGCAAGCAGCTCCCCTCCCCCGTGCATGCACTCACTCGATCAAGCTCCGTATCTTCAGTGAGCGGACGCAATGACAGACAAACAACCACAGAACAACCAAACAATGAGAAAACTGCCCATCCCTCCTTTGACAACAACAGCTTACATGACAAAGACAAGTAAACAGAAGAAGACCAGTGAAGAAAAGCAAGCTAAAAAGAAAGAATTAGACCAAGCGACTCTGCGGGGAGGGGCTTTGGAGACGAACTGGAGTGGGGTGCTAGATCTGGGCTTTCATTTGAATTCACCATCACCATGATATTGGCAACACAGGTTGGGACAACCTGGCTACTATCACTCTGTGAACAGGCAACAACTGACCCACTGCCAAAGCTTCACAACTCACTTTGAATTGTATGGGCCAAGATGTAGACTGTTTCTTTTCTTGACTATTTTATGGCATCAACTCAACACATAACAGGACAACTCACAGCAAAGATGAAGGAAAAAAGAAGCTTGTAATCTTAGGTTCTTGGTTCTAGCATACCCTCTGCAAGTAGTGTCCATCTCTTCACCATCACCGTCATGATGATGATTAGAGGCAAAATCCTAAATAACCCAACTTGGTCCACACTATCTGGATAATGCTACAGGAGAAATTTGTTAAGTGTCCATGAATGATTTAATTTCTTTCCACTGTTGGTAATCTCACATCAACATGTCACAGCTTCTGTTCTTTGTGAAGAAGGAAACTACAAACTTTGAACAGCCACCTTTCATGCCTACAGTGGGTGAGTGTTTGATACTCAAAGGCTTATTTTGGGAGGATGTGACTTTAAAATCTTCAGCACAGACATGAAAGCTTTGGGTAGGCCTAATGAGGAGCACATGCAGCAGACTCCACTGTGTAAACAACCTACTCAAATCTTTGCCAATGCAAATGCACTCTAAACAAACCAATTCAAAACAGACGATGATATTATCTGACAGCTGGACCCAGACATTGCCTATGACCTAACTAGAGGATATTGTTATAGATGGGAAGGCAATAAAAAACGGCTAAAACATTGTTTAACCTCACTGTCCTTTATTAGGTGGGCGCTTAGTAAAAGACAAATTAATTGCTGGGCCTTATATTCTTTCAAAGCTAGTATTTTATACAAGTGGGGTTTTGTATTCTATTTGATCTAAAATGTAAGACTTGTTGCATTACTGGAGTGAAGTCATAGAATAGATACACTCATATTGCTTATTTTTATCAAGAAAAATACATATGACTATTTTACACAAACCTACAATGCTAAGATCTGTATGTTATCCATACCTGCTGCTCTAAGATGGGTTTTTACCACTTTTACTTGTAGCAAAACATGAATAAGTTTGCATTTAAACATCCAGTTCATTTTTCAACTTCATCTGAGGTGCCATTCTGCCATCCTCATGAGGTCTTACCAGGCCTGTCTAAGGCAGTCAACATGCCCACTTCAGGCTGAGAAAGTGTGATGAGGGACGGGTATAAATACTCCACAGCCCGAAATACACACGCCTGCTATAATTAGTGAGACACGAACAGGGTCGCCAATGTAGCACACTGAATATCACCACAACTAACCACCTCTTTATGTCTTTTTTACTGAACAGATGTGAGGCTCGGTTTGTCATCATAGACTAACCGCTGTGCCAACTGTTGCTTTACAGGGCTTGCTGCTTTGTGTCTGTGTGTAGTCCTTCATATTGTCAGGAAATGATTCTCAGATGACTTGGAAATGACTGGCATGATCAGGCATAACAAAAACGTAACTGCTGCATACAATAAAACCTACAAAGCTACAATAATGTAATACTGTTAACCAAGTGATGAGGATAAACTGATAATTTTATATTGTCATACAGCCTAAAGACTCATTAAATCAGTTAACTCGTATGGCTAGAGAGCTATGAAATAAACAAAGATCTTGTTTCCATTGTGTCCGTGTGCTCCTGCACCACAGATGAAGGTTTTCTAACAATCCCTTGCCTTTTCAAAACCAAAGAGATTAAAGCTAACATTTCTGTAGCTGGAGGTGGTGGTAACGCCATGTGTTCTTCGAGTCAATTTCAATGAGTCACCGTGTTGGTTTGGGGGGGNGGGGATAAAAAAGAAGGGAGCAAGACAGACTGCAGAGTATCTATTCTGTCCACTGCCAACCAATTCAGTGGTGCTGAAGCAAGCAGTGTGTGGATCAGAGCACAACACAGTTCAGTGTTAGAGGATTTGTACGGCTGCAGTGGAAAGCGCTCAGTAAAACAGTGTTGCTGCCTTTCAACTCATCAGTAAACAAGAGATCATATCACATATTCTCACGTCTGGTGCAGAAAACTACAGGGGGCTGCAGGTGATTTATTTTAATCATACAGTCGAGACGTACAAATTCTGTTTGGCCAGCATGTGACTGATATTGTAGCATGATCCAAGTTTCCTTACTTGGCAGAGGACAATATCTATCACAGACCATGTGTCTGTTCTTTCACAATACGGAGAACAACAGATAAAGGACGAGACACAAAGGCAGGGATTCATTTGCAGTGCCACAATGGGCCTTTTTTTATTTTTTTATCCACTTTGTTCCCATTTTGGAGGGTGCACTGCGGGTCCTGACAGCCTACTGCACCAAGCATGGTTTGGTTCAATGCGGGGGGAAGGGAGGTGCGGAAGGAGGGGTGGCAAAGAGGATCATTCAGCAGGAGCAGAATGCGGTTCAACGTTTGGCGCAATACGTAACGAAGGAGATGCTGTCATGGTGGTGTTGCGAGAACACACAGTACAAAATGTTGCAACATAACCTGCATAATATCCATGCAATATGACAAACAATGGTTGCCAACAGTGAGCCGCATACTACAACCTGTGAGCTGAATTCTTATGTAATCGCAATTGGTGGCGATTACAACCTTTTTTTTCGCTTGTTGCGCATGTCACACAACATTCAAAAACACCCTACTGAGGCGCCTGCAAGAGGTACTGCCCATGTTGCAGCAACTTGTTATGTGGGATGTCAAAAAGGTAGTTAGCAAGACAGTTAGCCAGAGTTTTGATATCTGTCTTGCAAGATTAACGAGACACTGGACGGTCTATTTTTACACAGCACCCCCTTCGTCCACCACCACCACCACCACCACCACGCCCACTCTCGACTCAAAGCAAACGATAAAAACGCTGCAAACCTTGATCCGAGCATGGAGGTTAAACCACAGTATTTACACTTGAGCAAATCAAATTATTAATATAACATTACAGCAGGAAACAGAGCGCCTGTCTCCTCTCTCAACACGACGTGTATGCTGCGCAGTTGACACATACAATACAGAAATAATACAGAAAATGGTTTTATCTTATCAACTGGTGAATATATAGAAAACCACCAACCAAAACGGAGCTAACCTGACAACTATATTATTGTATGTAACGTTAAAAACAAGCGCACCGCAGGATTTTCTGCAGTTTTCTAGCTAGTAAAAAACATTAGGAAGATATCATTAGCTCGGGTGCAGTTTTAAGTTAGGTTATTAGATGACTAATTAGATGATGCAATAAAGATTAACTTGTTGGCTGTTATTTCGAGAGCGCCGCAGAGCAGTGCAATCGATGTTAACGATGCCAAGCTAACGCTAGCTAGGAGTGCTACTCATGTTAGCAAGCCTGTACTCACCATTGTCCCGTAGACTTTTCAAGCTCCGTGAAGATGAAAAAACGCCCAATGTAAGGTTTTGTATTCACCTTACTGAGAAGACAGTCAGTCTAATAAATTACGTAAATGATATCAAACTTTGTTTAGATATATGTTTCGGGAAATCTGTGCAGACTATCCCAGTGGTGCAGCAGAGTTGCCCGGAAACCTCAATCCAGCGACGCCGGTGTGCTGTGTCTTAATTTGAGTATTGTATCCCTCCGCCGGTACACCTTGGGTCCTCCCACTCAAATTATTGCCAAAATACAGAGCAGTGCACATGTAAAAGTGTTTTAATTACAACATGTGTTCACCATTAATTACTGAATGTCAATTTGACACATAACAAAACACAATTGTTGTTGCTCTATTTGAACGAAGCGCGCAAAGATACCACCCCCACCACCCCGTCTCGAGGAGGGACGTTTTATGGAAGATTAAAGATGCTTAAAAGAGTTGTGAAGTGGCAGGGGCCGCCTGTTCCGGAAGTGTTTTTCTCCTTTCTCTAGTCACATTTTTTCTTTTAACAATATCCTCAATGTTACTCAGCACAGGAGCACAGGACTCTCCCGGATCAGTGGCGGACTCAGGCTGTCTGAGGGGCAGGGGAGAAAAAAATAAAAAGGGCACCAGCATGCAGAAAGTTGTGATCATAGACTGTGTAAAATAGTGGACTAGTTTCCAGGTCTGAAAAGTGAAGCCAATGCAGAAGTGCCTTAAACCTGCATTCTTTCTAATGGCCAGCAGGGGGTGACTCCACTGGTTGCAAAAAGAAGTCCGATTGCATGTAAGTCTATGAGAAAATGAGCTGACTTCTCTTCTTGATTTATTACCTCAATAAACACTTTCTTAATGAGTTTATGGTCTCAATCACTAGTTTCAAGTTGTCTTCAATACAGCATGATGTTCATTTAGTAAGGTCCCATTTAGAGTAAAATGGACAATAAAGCAGAGTATGCTTTAGGGCGGGACTACCTTGTGATTGACAGGTCGCCGTGGTGGTGACTCATGACAGGATTGTTCAGCGTTGGTTGGTCGGCTGTTAATTTTTTCCGGTAAGTACAAGTAAAAGTTTTTTGTTAACCAAAGTTAGCATCCCAATTAATGTCACAGTTAATGTGAATTACGGATGCACCTTGCTAACCAAGCTAACTAGCTGGCTAGCGTTAGCTGGTGATGCGCCTCTGCAGCGCTGTCCTCTTGTCCAAATGTCACTTCTGGCTCCAAAAAACCAAGATGGCGACAGCCAAAAAGCCAAACTCGAGGCTTCAGAACAGCAGTCCACAAACCAATGGGTGACGTCACGGTGGCTACATCCACTTATATTATACAGTCTATGGTTGTGATGCATTTGTGGTGAAACTATGGTGCCCCGGAGTGGCCATAGAGAGAAAAAAAAAAAAAAATTCAATACACGTTTTATTACATTGAGCACTCGAAATGCTATTGCGTGTGTACATGACACAATTGGTTCGCACGTTTTAATTAATTTGTTACCACGTTTTGATTAATTCATTACCACGTTTTGATTAATTCATTACCACGTTTTGATAATTAAATAATTCTGGCAGTTCACAAGGCCAAGTCATTCATTCCAGCCAGCACCTACTTAAGGCACTTGTCCTCGGTGATAGCTATGGATAGAGACTCTTTAATTAAGCTTTACTTTAGTTTGGGGATGAGTTATCAAGACATGTTGACAACACTTGCTTCGCAAGGGATTGCAAGCTTGTGGATTATATCATGCCTCAGGGAGAAAGGCTGGTCTGTTGTGCTGGCTTTCTTATCTCGTGCACATTAATTAATCAAAACGTGCAAACAAATTGTATCTTGTGCGCACGTAATAGCATTTCCAGCGCTCAATGTTGTAAAATGTGGCCTCAAAATCTATATTTATTTTTCTCCCCATGGCCACTCCAGGGCTCCGTATGAAACTGTTCCAATTCCTGGTTAAGATTAAATTTTACTATATGTCTCAGATCTCAGAAGTATAACTACTACAACTCACACAGGGAACTATTTACTATTTAACCATTTAGTGGCACATTGAGGCCAACTGATTTTCTAGCATGTAGGGCAGCCTTTGACAGTGCTTCACGTTTTCTCCACTGGAAGGGCACCGTAGAGGGCACTGTACCCAAAAATTTAATGTGACCTGATTTAAGCTTCTGCCTAAATTTTAAGCTCTGTGATTTGATGTGTCTTGCCAAAATGCACCTTGGGAGTCGTAGTTAATGCCTCCCCTGAATTTTTTATGCATAGAACTTGAACTTTGACTTTTTTTTCAAAGAATCAGATACTTTTTAACACAGTTGTTGATATTGGACTGGTGATTTGACCGGGAGAGTTTCATGCCAATCCAAGCTGTAAAAGTTCTCCAACTGTGAGTCACGTAACACTGACTATGGGAGAAATTAATGCGACTTTTACTTCCTGAACGAGGGGAACCTGTAATAGCTTCTCCCATTTTGCAACTCTATTGACTGTGTATAAAACATGATGCTTGTAATTATAATAAAAAATTTTCACCGCTTTACCTTACCGTCAGACAGGCCTTTCCTTTGGTACTACATTATGTCTACCACAGAACTTCCGTATTCCTACGCATAAGCCTGTTCCATTTCCATCTGCAAAAGTTATTCTTCTGCATACTCTGNCATGCCAATCCAAGCTGTAAAAGTTCTCCAACTGTGAGTCACGTAACACTGACTATGGGAGAAATTAATGCGACTTTTACTTCCTGAACCAGGGGAACCTGTAATAGCTTCTCCCATTTTGCAACTCTATTGACTGTGTATAAAACATGATGCTTGTAATTATAATAAAATACATTAAAGGAATATTTCAGATTTTTTGAGGTGGGGTTGCACGAGGTACTTATTCACAGTCAGTGACTGACCTACAGTAGATGGCGGTTGGCACGCTCCCAGTTTGGAGAGCCAGCTGCTGTACACGGCACAGAAGCTCAGCAATGTACCGCTGTGGACGGGGATAGCAAAACGACAGTTTAAGTGTATGCTATATTTATAACATTTTCACCGCTTTACCTTACCGTCAGACAGGCCTTTCCTTTGGCACTACATTATGTCTACCACAGAACTTCCGTATTCCTACGCATAAGCCTGTTCCATTTCCATCTGCAAAAGTTATTCTTCTGCATACTCTGGTTCATGAAGGCATCCTCTTGTCTCCGCGGTGAACTGCATTTCATCGTGGCTGTCATAATCACTCGTTTTTATTTTCTTGTATGTGTTGTCTCTCCCATAAACCGCTGACCCAAACAGCTGATCTGCAGCGTAATACAGTGCTTGGCATGCATAGGAATACAGAGGTTCTACTTTTGAGAAAATGTAGTGCCAAAGGAAAGGGCTGTTAGACGGCAAAATATTCTAAATATAGCATAAACTTAAACTGATACATTTTTTTTTTGGTGGGCATTTTTTTAGGTGGCTAAAATACATTTTACTGCCGTCCCCGTCCATAGCAGTACATAGGTTAGCTTCCGTGCCGGTACTCTGGCTGCCTCTCCAAACTGGGAGCGCGCCGACCACCATATACTGTAGGTAAGACACTGACTATTGATAAGTACCTCATACAACCCCACATCAAAAAATCCGAAATATCCCTTTAAAGTTTAAAGTTCATGTCAATTTTTTTTTAAATGGTAAGCGCAAGACCCTGATTTCGTGTGCACTAAAATCGCTTTGTGTTAGCTGTTAGCTTAACTGCTGACCTCTCACTACAGATAGATTATGAGGCACATTAATCAACATTTCTGTAAATGTGCCAGTGTTAGCCAGCTGGCTAATTTTCATCTGCAGTCCTTTGGCAAGATGTTTCAAAACCAATAAGGTGACGAACAGGTGAACTCAGAAATGACACAAAAGATATCCTACTTGACTGTCCAAAAAAGTAGAGAGAAAAACAGCGCCCACCATGTACTAATTAGGGCGTTATCATATCAACTTTCCAGCCACATATAAGCAACATAACTAGAACAGTGTTCTATCATTTGGAGAATATTGCCAATGCCAGGCTTTTTCGTTCCCCTGAGAGACAGAGAAGCTTGTGCATCCTTTATTAGAAAATATGATCAACTACTGCAATGCATTGTTCACAGGTCTCCACAAAATGTCTAGAAATCAGGTGCAGCTCATGCAAAACCCTGCTGCCAGGGATTAACTGGAAGACAGAAAGTCCTATCACTTATGTTTTAAAGTCCCTGCACTGGCTTCAGTTTTTTTCCCCCAGTACATTTCAAGATTCTTGTACTTTTCTAAAACTGTATTTATGGGCTTATCCCTGGCTATTTTAATTCAAAATGTAATATATTATGCAAATGTCCCCGGCAGAGCCTTCAGATCCACAGACTTAGTCCCTAACCCAAACTGTGGAGTTCATGCCTCTGGATCTAAGAGCAGTAACATCAATTAAAGCTTAAAAGAGCCTCTACTGCCACTTAGAAATGATATACACTTCTGTACAGTTTTTGAATATTACTTATTGTACTTGCAGTAATAATGATGATGATGGTAATTGGGTGGGTATTATTATTATCTGCATTCAATCTGCATTGGCAACCAGCAATGTCAGAGCAGTGTCTTGTAACACCATGACTTAAATCAAGTTCATATGAAGATCAGATAATCTCTTGGAACATTGCCTTGATGACATCTTGATGAATGGATGAGCAAAGGCCTATACATACCTGGGACAAGATGATTTTATTTATTTGTGCAGGTTCAAATTTCAGTATACTGTACTGCACTTCAGTGACTTGTTTTTTCATGCGAGTTAAAGTCAAAGTGTTCCAGCAGAGGGAGGCATTGCTTCAATATTGCCTACCTCTAATGACGCAACATTCAGTGTTGCATCACAAATGAGTAAGAGAATTTTGAGGAATGAGAACAATAATTAGTACTCAGGCCTACACTAAAACATAGCCAACAAAGCATCTTGATTCCTGTCAGTCCAACCCACTCATGACAGACCACAAATACCTCTGCTTTTTCGGTTAGATCTCCACTCCCAGTTTAAACCACAGATAGTTATCACTGAAATGATTACATCTGCAGGGGGTAAACATATAAACATTTAAATGGAAACTGTCATCATCAGTGCACAATTTGTCTGACTTTTAAGGCTTTTTGCTGTCTTCTGGGGGCTGGTAATAGCTCAGTCCATAGGGACTTGGCTTGGGGACTGGAGGGTAGCAGGCTCAAGTCCAGTGTGGACCAGTCAAGTGGACTGGTAGCTGGACGGCAAGGCACTGAATCTCTAACTGTTCTGGAGGGCTGTGCTATGCGGCATCTCTCCACATTGATACATGTCCATGTATGTCCTGTGTTTGTGCTTGGACTTGTGAATATGTAAATAAGACAAATGAAATTTCCTCTCCTCAGCCTTCCCAAGAGGACTAAATATACCCAGCTTTTTTAAGAGTAGTAAGACAGGAAACAAACTGGTGTCATCTGATGTCCGGTTAGGGTAGCTGGAGAGCAAGTCTATGAGTGCTGTGTGTGTGTGCTCTTGTATATGTGTAACTAAAACAACAGAATGCCAAAATTAATTTTCCCAGAGTGAGAAAGTGAATTTCATACACAGCAGCCCTCCCAAGAGAAACACACTCATAAGAATCCCACGCAGGATCATTTGCTCGTGTCGTACCACGTGCCACTGGTTTTCAAAGTGTGTGACTCAGTTGAGTGGAACCAGAACAAGCCACAAATACCTGGACGTCCAGGAGGTTGAAGTAGACATACTTGCATACCATCAGGCCTCTAATAAAATTAATGTCATAGATGCCATAGCCTCTATTTAAAGCAAACTTTTCTGTTGTAAATTAGATCAAATGACTTCAAAGAAACACAAACCACACTGGCCACATCGTTTGTAGTCGTTTTGTATTTCTTTCAGTTCATCCATGCCTCCCTCTCAGATCACATTTTTAGATAAAAAAAAATATGTTGGCAAAGCTATATAACCACTAATGATCAAAGCAAGATGGACATGCATCAAAGAAAAGAAACATATTAAAATAGCCATTGATGTGTTGCATTCAACACCACCCACCCTCATCTTGCTGAGAAATTTCATATGTCGTGTTACGATCAGTAAAAGGCGGACCCATTTCTTGACCCAGACACAGACAAGGAGGATGAAGTTTAACTGAAGGTTTACCGTAGGGACTACGGGGAATGAGGATGGCGAGGATGCCATATTAGACCTGAAATATACTATACTTAGACTCTATTATGCCTCATTATACTGTAATTAGAAACCAAATACGAGATCCTGATATTCTATTAGGCACCATTTTACAAGATCATATTCTGATTAGAAATCAAATACAATGTCATATCACATCCAAAATATGCTACAGTTAGACGCTATTTTACCCTAAATTATGCTGTAATTAGACACCACATTACCACTACCAACATGGGCCTATGATAGCTTAATTAGACAACACAGGCTGTAATTAGTCAAATGTAATGCCATATTATTTCGGACATAGCCTTTATAATAATCAGACAAAACACTGAGAGCTCAGAGGACAATACATTTATTTGGCCTTTATTTAACATAGTTTCACTTTATNTACAGGGTCATTTGTCACTCATTAGTTGAAAACTGTAAACTAAAGTCAAAACACATCTGGTCACATCTGGTCGCTGCTTCACGTCCCTCATAGCCTGGATGTTCTCTGGAGTCCTGTGGAGTTATTACAGCCTAATACCTGCTTCCTGATGCTCTGCTCCCAGACCAGTGAAGACATCAGACCATTAATGCCATGTCACTATCCGACCCCAGTAACATTATAGGCTATGGAAGCTGCCAGGACATTGCATCTTTATTTCTCACTATTAGACTCTAATTGCACTTTATTAGGGGCTAATTTACTACATATTACAACAGTACTGTACCGTAAACTAAAGTGAGATGCACCGGTCTTATTTCCCACTTATTAGACCCTTATTAGACTTTATTAGAGGGCAATTTTAGGACAGCTCCTGCAGCACTTTATTTTGGTGACCAAATCCACACTAACAGGAAATCAAGAAATACACAATAGTATGAATAAACTATTACAGAGCTACCGAGAGCGAGAGACTACCACAGTAGAAAAACAATGATCTGGTGATGAGTGGATGGAGTAGATCGAGTAGATATAACGCTGAGTTGCGAGGCAGATGTGCAGGCTAAGCAGGTGAGTTGAATGAGCTGTAATCACGAGGCAGCCGGGAGACTGCCAGGAAGGTAGCCACACCCACACCACATACACACACACATGTAAATATGTCTGAACATGAATGAGTTATTAATGGTTGTGTCTTGGTGTGATGAGTTTTATCCAAATACACCAGAAACCAAAAGGCATGGCCATTGATTTTAGAGAACCACAACCCCATATTAATCACATGGCCACTCAGGAAACTTGATATTGTTCCAGGGTACAAATACTTGGACACTGTGATAACCAGACGTCCTTTGAGTCAGTACTGATGCTGTCTGCAAAACGGTGAATTCTTTTAAAAGGCGTGCAATGTTATTTTATCTGTGTTTAAGTAAGCCTACTTACCACTTTCAATTATGGTTTTATATTTATTTTTGTTTGCTCCCAAGTCCATTTGACACAGCCGGGGCTGCAGCTGCAAGAATAAGGCTACAATTATCATACACTCCATAAGAATACATCTAAGCAACACATTCATTTAATGGTCCCATTGATGGGGCAGTGATATTATAAGCCTATTAATTTATGCATTCATACAGTCAGCGATTTTTTGCCAGCTGCCCTGTCTGCATTTGGCAGCTGATGCTAGCCTAGATTATGTGTTTCACTTCTTCACATTTGTCTAATATTATAGTTTGCTCTTCATTTCTAAAATATGCTGCTCTGCTGCCAGTACACTTGTCCATGTTTGCGATTGGTCATATTCTGCAAACACCACCCCTTTCATGTGAACGCGCTCATAGCTAGATTGGGAAACCCTGGGTTCACTTACTGAGTTGATAACCAGCGTCGTGTGACCGCTTAGCGTGATTGCGGTTGTTAGTCTTAGTGAAGCCAGATATCCTGGGTATGTTGAACTTGCTTCGTCATCAATGAGATGTGAACAGTCAATAACATCAGTGATGCTGGTGGTGGGGTGCGTGAAAAATAGTTGTAGTAATAGTGATAGAAGCTCTCTCAGCAAAGCATGCAGGCCGACCTCAGTGACATTGTGTTTAACAAGCCAGACGCACTAGCATGGTAAGGTTTTCTTTGTTGACTTTGCCTACCAGTCAACTGACATGTGTGTCAGTGTGTGTGTTTTAACGGACTGCAAAAGGTATGAAGAAAGCTGTTTCCGTCTCTTTTCCCTGATTAACTTCAGCTTGCATGGCTCAGACTCTGGGATATTTTAAGATGGCTTTGGGAATGACTAGACAGGAAGTAGTTTAGACATCTTCCGCACAGTCATTGGGTCATACAGCCAAATTATTACCAAGGACCATGTCCACCCCCCCACTGGGAGCTCAGGGCAAAGACCAGCTGCTGCTTCAGAGAACAAACCTGAAACCAGCTTTATTGTGTGTGCAGGGGCACAGAGAAGGGAACCAAACACATCCCTCGAACAACAACAGTGTCACCATATCAGCAGCACAGGTAAAAAGGCAGACTTGACCCACACACAAGAGTCTGAAGCACCTGTGTCTTGAAAAACTGCAACTTTGGTATCCGACGCGGGAAGAGATAAAAAAAAAATCCCATCAGAGATAAATGCTGAATACTCAGATTTGTTGCACACAGGTTTTAATTGCAGTTCAACCTCAGGAACTACACAAACTGAACTACGAACAGGAGCAGCCACAAGACTTTATTTGCCCACCACTAGACCTGGATTTGGCTTTGAGTGCAGGGCACTCTTTCTTCCATTGACCTTGGCAGTAATTACAAGTATTGTTAGAATGAGTCAACATGAGTCTGTGTATCCTGTTTCTTAAAACTCCTAAATCGCTGCCTGCAGGCTTCAGGGACCAACTCGTATACCCTCAACTGTTCAGCCTTGACACCTGCTGTCTGACTTGGAAAGGGAGACATAGGCCTCTTGTGCCTTACCCATCAGGACACACCAGAGAAGGAGGGTGCGTTCTTCATCAGGCCAATCTCTGGACTCTGGACACCCTCTCAAACAAAGAGAAAGAGATCTGGATCTCTCTCTGTGAATCTAGGAACCAAATGCAAATTAGTTGCAAAATCAAATTCACATTTATTTCGAACAGAACCCTCAAACAGTGTTTTTCTTTTATCAAATTTAGTATGCATTGCTGTAGTTCCAATTTAGCAAGTTCAGTTTTGTCAGTTTTGTTTTAGAATTAGAAATGAAGTCATCATTTCTCTCGTTGTTTATTTTTTTCATGTAACATTTGAAGTTTCCTTTGCAGTTCAAATATTAAAGCCGTCAGACTGCTGGTGAACTTAAAAGTCGCTCACTCATATCTTCAGTTACCAGTATTCCAGCATCCAGAAATTTGTTTTTCATTGTACTCAGAACTCTTAAACTTTTGAAGTGTGCTAGTCTGTTACATCAGCTGCTGTGGTGTTGATACATTGTTGATACACACAACAATTTATCAAATTGGACGTTATTTACAAAACAAATCAGTGAGATGTGAACTATGAGTGAGGTATGTGAGTGTGGGGGTGAGTGTAAGAAGACGTTGCATGCTAACAGACAACACGAAGCAAACAAACCCAGGAGACAGGGAAGGCTTGTCTGCTCATCAGCCCAGGTGAGCCAGCTCACTAATCTTCTGCACTCTGCCAGCCCACTTCCCGCAAAGGGAAGAGAAAACACAAGCAGGCCAGACAGAGTCGAGACAAAGAAGGGGTTGTCACAATCAGTAAGGCCTGATCACTCACTTCATCAGCAGTTTGATCTCCTTTCGTTCTTTAGGCCGCTGCTACAGGGCGCTCAAAATAAAGACACAGCAAAGGCTGAATCTCTTGATGTACAGACACCACTTTATCTGACCTAGAACTGAACTTTATTTGGCTGATAGTAGACGATGATAGTAGTGTGTCTGTGAGTGACATGGTCTTCTGCTGTTTTTTATCATCATCATAATAGGTATGTTTATTTTTAATATGTCCTTTTTTTAAAAAATAAATATATTTTATTCCTTTTATGCCTTTGACTATACTGTAGATTATTGCTGTTCATTGTGTTCAGTGTGTTCCTGTGACCTGTATTTTTATTGCCTGGCTCTTTCAATACTTAAAGTTGCAGTTGAAGTTGTGATTGGTATAATCATTATAAATATCCACTTGGCACCAAAATATCTTGAAATGAAGTAAATTCTATATATTTTAATCTGAAGTTGAAGAATACACAAAGCACAGTATATCACATTTTGCAGCTCAGTCATTTGAAATAGAGCACATTAACAACAACATTTTAATCTTTTGATCATTAGAGAAAACTACAGATTACTATTCCTGTTAGACATATTTTACTTTAGCCAAGTAGGCAGTGATCTAGCATATATTACATTCTTTTCATATGAACAATTATCATGTCTTTGTTTTCCAGAGATTCCTCTGTCTCTGTTTCTGTTGCACACTGTTTCCACTTGAGCTTCATCACAAAGGCATTTAACAATAGCACTGGGAACACAGGAGTGCCACAGCACGCTGTGGCCCGAACTGGAAAGTGCTTGCACCTGCTGTCTATTGGGAGTGTCATCTTCACAATAACACATAGGTGCCTCAGAGTCAGAAAAACAGAGTTTGAACAGTGGTCTGAGTTGCAGCCTATAGTGGCGGATACCGCTATACATCCAGGCCAGTATCCCCAGCATCCAGTT
The DNA here is from genome assembly GCA_003416845.1 of Oplegnathus fasciatus. Classification (NCBI taxonomy): domain Eukaryota; kingdom Metazoa; phylum Chordata; class Actinopteri; order Centrarchiformes; family Oplegnathidae; genus Oplegnathus; species Oplegnathus fasciatus. The sequence goes on from NTHP01000183.1 coordinate 1,003,087, forward strand.
CAGTCCCTGTTTGATGATCACAGAGATGGCGTTAAAGAGGGAGTAAGTGCAGCACACTCCCAAGAGCATCAGGAGGCAGTTTGCAACCTGGTACGCCCGGGTGTCCTCATGGTGCTCTCTCTGGCCGCTAACAAAGTCCCCAAAGCCCACTGTGCTGAACGCCACAAAGCAGAAGTAGAGGGACTCCAAGTAAGTCCAGCCCTCCATGGCTGAATAGAGGGACGCAGCCCCACATGCGACCAGCAGGACAGCAACAAAAAGGATGAGTGTGACTTTGTACACAGATGGTTTCCATTCTTCATTTCTGTTACCTTCACTGACTCTGCCCTCCAGTCCGCTGTGTCCAGTTTTCCCTCCGTGGCACCAGAATATCAGGAAGCTCAGTAACGTTATGACTCTCTCCAGGAAGAGATTGAAGAAGAGTATGGTGGCCGAGCAGCCCAGCAACCCATACAAAACAAGCAAGACCTTCCCTGTCACAGTGGATGGGGCCGTCACTCCAAATCCTATGAGAAACATTTGAGGGTAAAGGTCACATCTGTGATTACAGAAGCTATCATCACATTAGTGTCATTTCACAGCGGTGTTTAAGTTTTACACAAGGGCTTAGAGTGTATGACAAGTCAGCATATTTGTTATGCCCTTTAAAGATGTTAAAAGTTTATTTATGTACTTGTTAAAACTAAAAAAGGCTTGCATTTTGAATTCTGAAGCAAGGCGATATGGAAAACAGATGCAAAATACGTGTAAAAGTTATTAAATATATATTAAAAATATTAAGAAAAGATATCAATAAATGAATGAAAAATGATCAGAAACCCATAAATAACTAATGGATAACCAAGACCAATGACATCAATATATCCTTATTTGCTTATTTCTTTGCAAATTTCTTCTATATTTTCTGGTACATAATATATGATTTAGTTGTCTGAACTATAACTTGACCCATGTAATGGCTCAGTGGAAACAGGCTTGAACCCAGGAGCGTGACTCAGAGACCAACACGATAAAGTAAAATGTCACTTTTACTCATGGTTAAGAACAAAAATCTATTCCAGGCAGGTACAGAGGAACAGGAACATATCCAAAAAGGCACAAGGAAGCAAAGCAGACATGAAAATGTGGCATTATGCAGAATGAGGAAATTACCTCCTCCAAGTAGCGGAGATTGCAGCTTCCCTCCTTCCCTTTGTTTGTTTTTGACTAGTTAATGACCGGATTGGATTGAGGTTTGGCAAGCACTTGCCCAGGAAATGGAAATCTATTAATGTTGGTGACTTCATGACCTTTGCTCCAGTAACACGTCAGCAGCTGTTGTACAGCAGCCATCATTTGAACAATATTTTAAAAAAAAAAATTCCCCCTTTCCTGTGTTGTGAGTGCATACCACCCATCCTCTGTAATCCTCCTGCGGTATCACCCACTCTATCCTCTCACATTTATTAAAACCAGGGGAAGTGAAGGTCAGCTTGACGTCACAGTACATGTTGTTAGTTCACTTTGTTGTCTGTGACTAGGGCCTGGATCATTTAAGTTTATAGGCCATAGATTGATCTGTTCACTCTCTCCTATTTTTATATATAATAAGCTCTCATAAGTCAGCAAAACATCCATTTATCAATTCCACCATTGCGCTCACAGGGACATATCACTGCAGTGCTGCGATAACCAAACCTCAAAATTTTTAGCCATGCTAGCAGCCTGGCGCTATGGATGGCAATGTCGGTCTGTCAGCTGGTTGGTCAATTGGTCGGTCCACCACTTTAGACAGACTGAAATATCTCAACAACTATTGAATGGATTGCTATTATATCCCCTGTATATCTCCTGTAGCGCCACCAGCAGGTCAAAGTTTTCACTTATCCTGAGAAATATCTCAACTACCTACTGGCACAAAATCTTGTGCATACACTCTGTATGAATTCTCATGTTTTTGGTGATCACCTGACTTTTCCTTTAGTGCTACCATGAAACTGACATTTGTGCCTTTGACATAAACATAAACTACAACTCGCAGTCTTGTTTTAATTATCGCAGCCTTTGTCATTCAGAACTGTTTTGTTGTCGGGGAAGTGAGACATAGCAGTAGTGAAATAATTACCACCCATATGTAACTGATTATCAGAGTTTTACACAAATGCCACAGACACAAATAACTGATAAAATAAATTTTAAAAAATTGTCATTTCTGATAAGTTATATCCAATTACATTTAATATACTATACTATATATTATAATATTGGTAGATTATTTTCTACATACTAAGATAACACTTTCCTTGCTATATTTCTTCAATCAAGGATGGTAGAAATGATCTACCCTTTAGAACTATACTTGAATTGAAAGTGAACATCACCTAAAAAGGGTATGTTGCATATGCATATCTCAAATCAAAAAGTTTAAATAAATGTGTTTTTGGACAGTGTGCTAAAAGGAAGGAAGTAAAGGAAGCTCATTTGTGAGGTAACTCAATTGTGGGAGCCATTATGAGTAATATGAAATGCCAAATGGCCTTGGGAAACAAAAAAGTTAACCGGCAAGTCTCTTTGAGTGTAACAAATCACTGATATATAGTTACATCAGGAAATGACTACTGTCAGTAAATACGGAAGTTGTTGTAAAAAGGAAATTGATCCGTGCTGTGTGCCGTCTGTCCCTCAGTTTCCACAGTGACAGAGAGTGCCTAAAGATAGTGCATACAATTGCATAGCTATAAATTGATTCTCACAGATGAGGCTGGTTTAATTTTTATCTTGGAGACATGTTTGTTCTCTATAGACTCAGGTGAAATATTGATTTTGATGGATCCTAGTGGAGTTTGAAACATCTCTCCCTTGTGGGCCTCCCAAAATCAGTTTCATATGATTAGTTAAATTGTGTGTAATTGTTATAGATTTGGGTTACCTGGACATGGTATTGATTGTTCATCCAGGGATCCTCTCTGTATCTGGACATGCTGAACAATCAATTCAAGTTGGACAGGGTGGTCATTCATTAAAAAAGGAACCTGCTCAGCTACCTCTGAATGTGATTTGAAGAAAATAACCCTGAAATAATCATGATGCTGTGCAGGACAATAATGGAACTGAACATGTATTCTATTTAAAGTTTTACAATTTCTACAGAAATCCCAGTATACCAATCTTCTTGACTCACCAATGGTGGAGACTACGGTTCCCACAAAGTAGAAAGCACCTGGGATGTCCCATAGGGCTCTGCCTCGTTCTGTCCGGATGCCTGCAGTCCTAGCCTCCTCATAGTGGCGCAACAGAGATTTCAGGTCTTCACAACTAATGTTATGCTCATGACTGAAGTCCCTTAGCCTCCTTTCCCAAAGCTGGTGGGCCTGTAGCTCCGCTGGTCTCTCCAAGGAAGAAAATATGGCAGCACCAGCCAGCATGTAAAGAGCAATGAGCACACAGAGTAGGTAGAAACGAGCAGTTTCCCTGCTGGGGATCAGGGATGGGCAGCAGCACGAGAAATCTTTCTTCATTGTCACTTGTAAAGGCTGCAGACAGATTTTCTTCTTTTGTGTGCTGTAAAACAATTTAATGTGCTAAGCAACAGCAACAAGATAAATGTTAGTTCAGTTTGCCCTTGTCTCTGTCTGTTTTTAGCTAGTTCATCTATTCATTCTATCTTATTTAACACTACTTACAAAACAACAGTTTCCCCATCCGCTAGTGTGTTGGTAACCGTTGCTTCTCAGTCTGCAGGTGGCTGTAACAGCAGCTTTAATGATCTGTGTATGGCTACTGCTTATCACCAGCTCAATAATCAATCTTTACCCTCCTTTTATGAGCCACAAACATACACAATCATATGCACTCCTGCTCTCCCTTAGCCTTTTTTGGTCAACATAAGCAGAGTAACATAAAACAGACAATATGCTACTGCCTGAGTTTTCTTGAGAGATACTGATCCTAATGCGTAGAGGTCCACCCTCACTATTACTGTGTGGAGTTATTCCAGTTATTTCTTATCTGATAACATAAGATAATTTTTAGCATCCTGTGTTTGTGTTTGGAAATGTGAAGCTTGTTTACAAAAACCTGAACAGACCCTTAAACCTGTATACTGAAACACTGGCCAATTGAGCAGTCATATCATGTTTTGGGCAATTCTGACTGGGAGAAGTAGATAAACATCACATTTTAATGGATTACATTTAATGCAGATACTTAAGGCCAATAACAAACACAAAATATGCAGTTTGTTATGGTTACTTTTAAATGAGCCCATAATGGCATGTGAAGTATGTCTGGTATTTTCTCTTTTATAGGCACATCCCTTTTATTTAGACATTCCAGTCTGCAACATGTTCCATAGGAATGAGTGGCTAACTGGAATGGACCAAAATAAAACCAGCTAAGAGTGCCAGCTTAGAACAAAAGGTAAGCTATCACACTTGACATGTTATTATTTATCTCCTTCCTTTCCCTATACTTTGATCTTTCTGAATTACTGTAAGTAATCAGTGACTCCCACACAGTTCCACACTTAAAGGTTATCCTTTGTTTATAAGATTAGCACTTATGGAGCAGCCAAGGGTGGATATTTTATTCCACTGTTGGGGGCATAGGCGGAAATCACGGGAGGCACAGGGGTGTCCGAACCCCCCCTTCCTGGGAAAAACATGAGTTGTCCCTCCCAATATCACATCACACTTCTTCATTTCACAAATTCTCTAGATACCTTAATGTTTTTGTGCCCGATAGAGTCCGCATCTCAAGGAATCTAATAACAACACTTTTGGCAGCACCTTTGGCATGCCCCCAAGGAAATGCTCTTGAAATGTTCATGTTTATTGTCCCTCCCAACAATGAAATGAAATACCCGCCCTTGGTTGAAAAACATTAATGTGTTCTAGAGAATTTGTGAAGTGAAGAACTGTTCCACTGAATCCAAATAACAGAAGCACCATCCTGTCAGACAGACCCCTGGTGAGAGTTCAATCCAGTCAGCTATAGCACTGTAAAACCTGATGAGTTAGTTCAACTCAAACTGTTTGAGGACACCGATTGCCTTAAACGTTTTAAGCTGCATTAACTCAATAAAAACACGTCTGACACAACATAACATTATGTGTTAACATTATCATTTATTCAGGTGAATGCTGAACACTCTAGACTGAATACACAACATTCCAATGTTAAAACATTTCAATTTTCACAGCTTCGAAAGGAAAGAACTCCTCTCCACTTTTGTTTTTCTTTAACCTATTAATGAAGTTTTCAGAAAAAATGCCTCCCAAAGTTTAGACTTCAAAGTTCAATAAACTTCACCCTCACATCACCATCAGCTTTTGATCTAAGTCAATCAAATTGAAAAAACAACAACAATGGGTGTATTGTTGCTTTCATTGCAAACTGAACTACAGTAATTATGCTAATGACACTAGGAAGAGTTCCTGAAGCAGATGTCTGAGATCTGAAATCTTAAAGGCCACACCAAGCTGGACTATATGCTTTATCATTACTATTATGTTGCCTCCTTCCCAAATTGTTCCCCTCTCCTGCAAGCAAAGAAGCAGGTTATTGTGCCCATACCCATCAATTGTGCATTAAAGGGGATATTTCAGCT
>NTHP01000183.1:1008751-1096396 GCA_003416845.1 Oplegnathus fasciatus
TTATATGAACGGGTCCAATGCGGGTTGAATGCGCAGAGGCAGGTCAGCGTTATATACGGCTGGTATATGAAATGTCTGTATCGTCACTGCGCTGTATTTTTTTTGGTAAACTATGATAACCAGATGGTGGGTCACATCTCTTGCCCGCATCCAGGCACTGTCTCACTCTCTCTTCCTTTGGGAAATGGCAGTGGACCAAACCACANGCATATGATGAAATTTTTTAATTGTTTATAGTGCAATACAAGTGAGGAACATGAAACAGACTGTGTAATACAGGAGACCAACAAATAGTGCAATACAAGTGACCAACATGAAAACAAACAAATAAAACATATGACACAGCGCGAGACAAGCGAGACAATTAGAGGCAAATGCCTCTAGCAGCAGCGGCAGTAGCAACAACAACAACAACAACAAAAAAAGGTATAATTTGTGGCTTTGAACGGAAGCTTGGAGCCTCAAGATAATGCTGACTGAAGCTGCAGTCGTGCTTCTGCAAAGATCCACATAAAAAACTCTGCAAACCCACACAGAATATCACATTTGTTTTTGTCCCGTTTGTACTTTTTCCAGTGCACCTACTGTTTGATACCCTATACGGTTTTTTTTTACCAAAGTGAAATCCACAAGCAAAGAAAAACAGCAGATGTTGCATCACTACCTCTGATAACCCTTCCTCCTACCTTCCTGTAAAACATTAAAGATCTGCGCCAGGCTGGGGTTCCTGGACAACAGAGGTATGTGCCAAATAGGAGGCCAATTCGGATCAGAGTCATTTTAGGATAGGTTTACCCTCCACAGTCTGTCAGTGGATAGGGGTTTAGAAGAGGCCTATGCCAGGAAAGAGTGAGAGACCAGTCCCTTGGGCGTGTTCAGTGCTTTGAGACACGGATGTGTGAAAAGGGGTGTGTTCCCTGGTACGCCTAGTGTGCATCATTGTATGTGATTGAATATAAAAAAGGCAAGCTGTGCCAGGTAAATTAAAATGATTCTGGGTGTCTTGGAGTGATTGGAGGCCTTCAGGAACCCAAATATCAGAGAATATATCAGAACAGAAAGATCTGTTACTACTCCAGTGAGGGAATGAAATTGGGTCCCCTCCCAACTGGAGATTAGCACTAAGAAATATAAGGGATTGTAGGTACAAACATAAAGAATTTACAGATTGGATTTTACTTTAAGTCGTGGGTAAGGTAGCATAAAACAAAGAAAACTAGTTTACGGAAGAACATTTGTTTTAATAATAGAGATGCAAAAGTGAAATGATAAGGGAGAGATTTTCTGCTTTTGTAAATCTAATTCCATCTCTGTTTTACATGTCTTAACATTATTATTATTACTTCTACTTCTATTATTACGATACTGGGTATCGTTCAAAAATTGTCAATACCAGTACCGGTACCAATCCCTTGACTTCATTACTGGTTCCTGAACGATACTTTTTCTATACCAACTTTATAAAATACAGTTTAACAAAAAGAAAATTACATTACACATTACGGTACAAATCTTTAGTTTTATTTTTCAGCTCCTTGACATTTTTTACACACTCAAAGCAGTTTCATAACATAAAAAATATAAACCTATTTACCACAACTTCAAATCCAACGTTACGTGGGTTTAAGCCAGTTTAAGCCACTGCACCTATTACAGTAACGTTAACAAATGAAGCATGTACAAGTTAGTTAGTCAGTAATCTTGGATGAGGGGGAATCCGGTGGTAGAGAGTTTGATGGAGGCTTTGTAACATTAGGCGAACTCAGAGGTGTAGTGCTTTAAGTACCAGAGCGCACCTATGACGGTTAAGTTGTGGCTCGTTTTGAAGGTTATGTAACCACTGTTCCTACGGTGTACAGTGTACATTATTTAATACGTCATAATAGATTTTTTACTTTTTAGCTGCTCCAAAAAATGAAAGGATGTTTTGCTGCCTTTTCATCTTTACTAGTTAATGTTAGCTTGCTGTAGACTGGAGAAAAAATCATTTAATTGGCTCAAAGGCTACCAGCAACTGCCGACAACTTTTAAGGTGGAATGTTTTCTTGCATGTTACTCAATGCATGAGTTGACGTTGTGAATCAATCAACACACCTCAAGTGTCTCTCCGGTGTACTCTGGCAGCACTACACCTTTAGGCGGACTTGATTATTGGCTGCGGTCCGTTCTTCTTCTTGCAGTTGAAGACGGAGCAACTTTCTGCACTTAAATTTACAGTAAGTTTAGTCAACTTCGTCGTGTTGCAACAATGTCCTTTTTGCATATATTGCATCGACATTAAAACAACACACACACATGAGCCCCGTCTCTGGGCGTAACATAGTGATTTTCCTGCATGGCTCTACAACGTATAACATTAGACAGCCAATCACCAGCGTTATTAGATCTTGGTACAAGCATGCTGCATGCTTATCGGGTCACTGACGCTGATGAGATTTACTCCTTAGGTATCGAAATTTGGTACTGAATGACAAAGCATTTTTCGATACTTGTTAGTATCGAAGCAATTTGGTCGGTGCCACAAAAGTATCGAAGTTCGGTACCCAGCCCTATTTCTTAGTGTTTACAAGTAAAGTGTGGATTGAAACTATCAAATACCTGGTATTCTGAAACACATGACCAATGGGGAAACCAGGGGCATTGTGAACGGAGAGCAGTATATTATCTGCATACAGAGAAATGTTTGTGCTTATAGGGTCATGACTAAACGAATGGCAGCCCTGTCAAGAGCTACAAGACATGGAGTTATTTGGAGCAAATGTTCCCTCATCACAGCAGTGGGGTTCTAATATGGGTGATTTCATTACACGCCCCTCAAAGCAATCAAAGGGTTTGTTTGCATTGAGATAAATAATTTTCATTTGATGAGTCTGTAGTATTACAATATTCAATATTGAGAAGGCAGCTTACATTATTTGAGGCAAGGCGGTTTTTGATGAAACCTGTTTGATCCTCCTTAACTAAAAAATTCATACACTAGGCTATATGGTCCCAATCAAGACCCTAGAGCTTTGCTGTATTGGTATCAGTATTTAGTAGTTACAGCAGTCAATTGGGTATTTACCTTTTTATGATATAAGATTGTTATGTTACTATTTTAAGAGAATGAACCATTTGAAATTACAGAAAGAATAATTTACCAAGACAAGGTCCTACCTGGGGTTAGGGGAACGGCTCCATACATGAGGAAGTCATGTATAGAGCTGTATAATGCTCTATGTCTGAGGAATTAGTTATAAAAAGCTGAGATTTTTTTCAACCCTAGCTTAATACAATACTCACATATGTACCTTGACAGAGTTATAGGTCGCTATTTTCATTCTTTCTTTCGATATTGGCTGTGAGCACTGTTTAAAGATAAACTTGAAAAAGTCTGAATCTTTCCTTTGTGATCTTTGCTGAGTAACTTCAGACAGAGACAGTTCAAGGTTAAGGTGCAGGGCCATAATATTTTCTACTTCAGCCATTTCTTCCAATTCTTGAATGTGCTGCAATCTGGATTTATTTGGATAGAGGCAAACCTTGTTTTATCCCTGATGCTTTTATACTTTTCCCGCCTCACACAACACTAGGACTGGAGTGTCCATTGATGATTGATACCATTTCATTGTATAAAATATTTACACTGTAATTTGTGTGCTGTAACCTAAAAGGCTAACCAGTACCGCAGAGTTTGTGTATTAAAACTTTTTCATTTAAATAAATGTCTGTTAATCACTATCTATCGCCGAATTAGGTAACACAATGGTGATTGAGCCTATGGCCCACTGATGAAAGCCCTTGCATTTGCAGTATTACGACCCGGGTGTCGGCAGCGACTTTCCCGGAAAAATCACAAGCAGCACACAGTTAGGCTTTTAACACAACAGACTCGCTCTTCAAGCAGTGTACAGTTGTTTTCCAGTCTCTGCTAGCTTTGTGAGTAAACAGTTACTATGGCCAAACAAACAAAGAAAAGATTGACGACTACAGACGATGAAACTGAAATTGAAACTGTAGTGAGGTCCAAAAACACACCTGCAATTACTGATTATCGCCATGGATGCCGTGAAAGACAACAAAATGAAAATCTTAGAGATTACAACTTTAAACTTTATTTAAAAACACATATGGTATCCACAGTGTCCACTATCGTATATTGAAAATAAACATGCAATATAAAATTGTATACTAGATATGTCATCAAACATATTTAAACATGCAATATCATTACTTTAAAAAAATGAAAATAGGTTTTTTAGCTTAAATTCCTGTCATTCACATGTACAGTAANTATTACCTAAAAGCTGTTTACAGCGAGTCTCAAAACATTTCTAATCAGAGGGAGTTGAGTCTTCTCTGGATTTTTATTTTGTTCCAATCCAATTTTTTTTAAATTGTCTTGCTATTGATTTTTTTAAAGAAGATAAGTGTTTTTTTTACCTTCAGGTCTAAACTTCAAATCAGGCGAAGCAGTACAATATTCTCCACAACAACAACAACTACAATGAGCTCATAGAGGAAATACAGCCGCTCAATGAAACCCTTTTTCTCAAATAATTACGATTACATGGTTGTATATCAGTGCAGGACTGGAGTGTGTTTTCAATACCCAACCAAAAACAACAAAAAAACATCTCTGCTCAGTGCTCTGAGATTCTTAATCCCCAGAGGTCTGTGCTGCCTCACTCGTCTCTTTACTTTTTCTTCTCTTTTCCTCTCGTTTCATTCCTTCTGTCTCTCTGTCTCTGCGGTTACAGTGGGCTGTGATGTATCTCTCTGCTCTCAGAGCCCCTCTGGTTCCCAGTTATCAGTCATTTATTCTCTAATCTCTCCGTCCAGGAGCAGCCTTGGTCTGGCTCCATATGGCAGAGAGCTGAGGTGGCAGCTGGCCCTTTATCACAGCACAGAACCTGGCGAGGTTACACACTAACACACACATAGTGAAAAATCAACATGCTGGAAGACGAACACACAGTAATAGACAGAAACGCACACGTTAAGTATGTAACAAATGTTGAAAGTTCAAACTTTACTCAAAAAAGAATCAACAAGGCCCGTGGGACCGATCGTAAAATATTTACATGCAGTGATGGTCAAGGGTGCTGAGGACGTGTGAACCCAGGGAGGGTCGCTTGGTTGGGGCTGTTAACGGTGTTCCAAAGTCCAGTCCATCACCATCATTCTGTTTCGACCTTAATATTTTTACTTATCAAACCTGTTTCTTCCTCTGCTCTCCTTGTTTCAGCAGCATCCTGCTGACTCTGGATATATTCTGAGGTAAGAAATAATAATAACTACAACCTAGAGGGGAAAAGTGTGTTTTGGCTACTACTGAACCTATGAACTTAATTACAAAATAGCAGTAATGTTTTAAATATATTGCATAATAATAATAATAACTATATATATATATATATATATATATATATATATATATATATATATATATATATGTATGTATGTATATATGATATATATGTGTGTAACTAAAAAGACATGTGAATTTTTAGATTTGTATTTTGATCATTGAAAAAACATGAAAATCTCACAATTTCATGTTTCTATGTTTATTCTTTTTACCTTGAGTGCATTTTCTGAACTGGAAAGAAGGACACTTTCTCTCTAGACTACCCACCATTGTGTAGTCAAATCCCTTCTAGTCAAGCATCAGCAGCCATTGTGTTTGAGTCCCATTGTCTGAGTCGACAAGTGATTAAATGAGTATTACATCAGTGAAAGGGAGAGGACCCCGGTGACAATAACCACTGTTGGTCTGTGATAATAATGAGGGATAATGGACAGTCCATCTCATCCAGCCAGCAGCCAGTCTGACCAGCAGCTGTGAGGGACAAAGACCAAAAACCACGATGGAAAACACAGAATCCTTAATAATCGTTAATGCTTGTCCCTGTTCTGACAGCAGCTAAACCTGACCTTGGTGGCGAAAAAATTGGTGAACACGACATGTTTTGTTTTAAATCACTGGAGCCAAGTAGAGAGCAACTTACAGGTTTCCAAAAAGATATTTCCAAAAAAATACATATATATATATATGCGCTACAGTAACTTCTGGAGTCATTTTTGTAAGAGAGTTTTACTTCCGCATAAAAAAAGATTACTTGGATGTAACATAACAAAAGGGAGAGCGGCCATGGCTAGGTCCAGTTTATCACTAAGAAGTCTGGATCCCAACACTAGTTTTGACACTGAAGAGGTTGTAAATGTATATTCATACGCATGTGATAGACCACAGCCTTATAATTATGAGTCTACTAGGTGTCCAAGAGACCAGGAACAGACCAGGATTAGACGAAATAATGGCCAGAATAGAGAAATTGAGTTGTTGTGTGAAAAGCAGTGGAGAACTGGGCAGATGTGTTGGCGAGTAACCGGCTAACGACAGCTAACGATAGCAAATATAATCCCACACTACATTTTACGTGCTGTACCACGGGGGTGAGAGAGAGAAAGGCAGAAGGAGTGAAAGAGAGAGAGGCAAAAGGGTGAGGGGGGGGTGTCAGATTAAGAGAGAGGGAGGAGAGAGAGAGAGAAATAATCTATTGCTCTGTTGAGTTCTTTCAATTACCAGACTTTCTATACATTTACAATAAAACCACAGTGGAGCAAGTTACTGATGACAGTTTAACTGATGAAGCAGCTGTGTGCACTGAAGGAACCACACCAGCTGTCAGCCTCACACGGTCCTGGCTTCGACATGCCATCTTGAACTCCATCATATCGGTGGGAACATAATCCTGTGGTCTAAAATGAGCGCCGCACACGACCGCGTTGTGCGATACAGATGCGACAGTAAAGTCTGTCTCTTCACCTGCACAACACGCACCCAGGCACGAGAGCTAGCGCCACTGCTTTTCCTGAAAACTGTGGGCTGGACGTCCTGACAGGCTGGAGTTTGTACAGTCTGCGTAAACGCGATAATTCACCATGATGAAAAATGGTGACATGCGATGTAAAACTACCGAAAAAAGGAAGACTCACTAAATTATAACAGCTCAGACTCAGTACCACCTCCTACCACACGTTGAGCTGAGGCAGAGTCCAGGACACCGACTCCCTTTTGTTACGTAATTTAAAGCAATGTTGGTGAAAAAAAGTGTTTTTAGAAGCATTGCTCAAAATAGCTACTTTTTCCTCTGAATTTTTGCCTTGATGTCTCATAAAACACATAAAATCCTGCATTAACTTTTCAAATTTAAAGGTTATGTAAAGATTTAGTAAAAAATCCCACCTACAAGTTCCTCTTTCAGAATGAATCTGTATGCGTGGTTCTACTAACCTTAATAAATACATTTCAGTTTTGTTTTGACTTCTCCCTGTTTCTTGCTTGCACACTTTGTATTGTCCCAAAGTCAGCTACATAACTATTGTTTAAACATAAATACTCTTTTTCATCTGCAGTCTGAATATTGATGTTACCAGTACCAGTACTACCAGCACACTTCTAATTCTTGCTAAAAGTGAATGGATGCTAATGGATGCTATTCACACAGCAGTCCCCAAACTCATGTTTGACCAGACAGCGATGTCCAACACTGAAAACTTCAGCCAAATAGTTCCTGTGCGATGAGAAAGTCCTACCTAGGGAGGAGGGACCTTCGGGTATAGTTTATGGACACAAAACTGGAATTTTCTTGCAGTCAGAGTGCAGGGAAATTTTCCTAAAACTTCCTGAAAATGTACCACGGTTCCTTGAAAAGTGTGGTGGAAAAAGGCCAGTGCAGCGACATAAACTCAAACAAACTAGTTGTTATCGTTTTCTATCTCCCTCTCAAACACACATACATAGAGAGAAGGTTTCTATACATGTAAAGATCATAACAGTACACCTCCTCTCGTGTTCAAACCCAAGATTGAGATTTCCACAGGAGGCACAGATAACAACGGCAATGAATAAGTGACGAGTTTCACCACCAAGCACTGCACTTCAGTTTAGGTGGAAACGAGCTGCTCAAGACTCAATAGTTCAGCACAGCAGAGAATTGCGTCTTTGAAAATGTGACTACTTTGTGACTAAAGCGTCTCACTTTGCAAATCACTTCAATACTCCTGCTACAGAGAGTTCCATTTTCATGCCAACAATCATTTTGTTGGAACAGGCGTCCCATTTTCAAACGCTGAATATCTCACTGTGAAATGAAGCTTTTCAGAGGAAGAATTCTCTATTTGCTGTGATTACACTTGAATGTCAAACAGTTGCAGCAGCTATCTGATTACTGCTTCCCGATTCTGGAGAGGAGCTCGCTTCCCCTCAGCTTTTTACACCTGGGTAACAAAATAAAAGCAAAAAAAAAAAGAAAGATGTGCACATGCAAAATGTCTTATTCATGAACTCATTTTATTTATATCGCGCGCTCCCTGATGTTTAAAACATGTTTTCATGCAAATGTGTGTAATAAGTGAAGACACAAAGCAGTAAAAACAGAATGACATGGTGAGAAATTAGACTAGAATTCAAGGAAGTTAGATATAAGATTTTTAGGCTTCTTTTCCTGGGCTTGCCACTTTAAGAAGCAGCAGGAAGAATTTGAAGACTTTAACCATTCATTCATTTCCACTTCAACGCTCTGTCGGTAGAAATTATTATTTTGTTATTTTACAGTTTATTCTCTTTAAAGTTTCTTCTGTTTCGCTACTATTTCTCTCTCTCTCACTTCTTTGAAGTTCAAGTTCATAAATGCTTCATTTGCGTCACTAAAGGCCGTAAACGCCATTATTGCAAAAGAAAGAAAATGACGACACATTAAAAAACAGAAACAAGAAAATGTGTAAAACAAAGATTAACCAGTAATATAGATAAGTCAAATAGAAATGCTTGTATGTATACATTCATAGGAATTTACATATAAACTCATCTACACAATGTGAAAACAGTAACATTCACGCACACGGACAGATGCTTACAGAGGTCTCTTTAGACATTTACTTTGTCTCTGAGCTGATGACCATAATCTGCAGATATTTGTGTTGCTTCTGTGGTTTCATCCAACTGCCTTACTCTTTACAGTGCAATTCTTTTTTTGTAATATGCTTATATTTTCAGCAGGAGAGTAAAAAAGTTGCTCATCTCCTCCTCCTGATTTCTTTCATATGTGCACTCCTGCATTGTTGTATTTGTTTCATTTCCTGTACTCTCACAATCTCTGAATACAAGTGACTTGTACATTGTTTGTCAGACAGTTGTTGTTAGACATGTTATCCATCAGTTTAGGGATCTGGTTTTGTTTAGAAACTTTACTTCAAATACCAGACAAACCAAAAGTGGTGATCTTACTGTATGGAAGCACTTTCATTCTTTGTTCTCTGTGTTGGACAATTAAACGTTCAAAAACACAAATTAGAAGTGAAATTAGCAACAGAGAGCCTCACTTTTCTCACATTTTCTTTTCTTCTTGCTCCTTTTTTCTCCCCACACTGGGTTCAGTATTCAGCCGTGGTGGTTGCTGCTTGATGTTGCAACAATGGCTGAGGATGTAAACTTTTATGTTGTTGCATATGGTGCATACATCTGCTCTTATTATAGTTTATTTAGTGTTGTTATCTGTGTGGACTGTTGTGTCAGTGTGTGTGTGTGCCCCAACTGCTCACATCTATCTTCATGCAGGTTGTTCAGTGAGTCCCCAGGACTCTTAAATTCCCTGTTAAATTTAATATCTCAATCCGAAGTTGTTGGTCTTACCTTTGAGGAATAAAAGATAGCCTCGGTATACTCAGTTTCAAACACTTACTATTTGACTTTGAAAACTTTGGACTATTTTTCACTTGTTGAAAAGACAAGAAGGTGAGCTAAGCTGAGAGGAGAAGCATGTGTTCAAGTGTAACCTTCTCCTCGCTTTTCTTTTTCTTCATCTGCTCTCAAACACATTCACGCTGATCTTTCTTTTTACCCCAATGCACTCTTCTCTCCATCTTTGCCCCTTCTCTCTTTGCCTCTTCCCCTCTGTGTCTCGGCACCAGGCATGATTAATCGCCCACAGACGGCTGTTTACACAGTCTGATGGTTTGAACATAAGGAAGTGTCTCAGAGGCAAAACTCAAACTCCCTGCCTCAGCAGAAAGAGGAAAGACTCAGATAAGAAGAGATGAGAGGGAAGCGTTTAACTCCTGGTGAGTTCTGGAAGGGGGAAGTTTAGTTCCACATTTTGGAATTTTCACAGATTTTGAATGCGTTTTTCATGAACTGAATATGGTTAATTGGTTTGTTTTCATGTTTTTGAAAGAATTGATCATTGCATAGCCATTAAAGTAAAGGATTTGTTTTGTTTTATCTTTTGACTGCACAATTTTTGGTATTCTTTTACTGTTTAAGATGTTTTACTGCCTTTACTGAAACATTGACAGTAGCGAGATGGAGGACATGGAGAGAGGGGGGATTCTATGATAAAGGCTGTAGTGGAAAGTATCTAAGTACATTTACTCAAGTAGTGTACTTGATGACAATTTTGAGATACTTGTACTTTCCATTTTCTGCTTCTTTATACTTCTACTCTGCCAGTGAACCTGGTTCGTGGTCGCAAACATTTCTTGTCCAGAGATGTTATCCCTTCAAGATACGAAATAAACATTTGGAATGTTTGTATTAATCAGTAAAATATTCAATACATTTAAACAACAATTTAAACACTACCTTTAATCTCTGTTTGTAGTTTCTCTCTGCAATGCAGCGATTATTAATGTATGATTTCTTTCATGCAGTTCCCCTTGTACTCGATCCCAACCACGCCATTAATATGCTAAGTGTTTATGTGTTTGTGCTCTCTCGCTGACTTGGTCTTGAAATCTCGCAGCATGAGAAAGAATTATTAATCAGATACCAGTTTCTCTGACTGCGTCCCACTGTTACACATCAACTGTTGCATCACAAGCTGTTTGTGCAGATTATGAGAGGAGGATGCCATCTCCTCTGGGTATTGCTCCTACAAAACATCTTGCGGGAGGAGGAGAAAGGAATACCCTTCAAACTGAAAAAAAACACTCCATATACCCCGAAAAGAATGACCTTCTCTCCGCTTCCATTTGCAGGTTGGTGTTTATTTTGTTCGAGTGGATAACTACCATGTGACGTGACATTGTTTTGAAAAAAGTCCAGCTGCAATGCACTTTGAATCAAATAGTGAAAGCAGCGATGTGCAACAATTATTGTTGAATTTTATGTGCGATGACGGTTTATGAGTATCTAAAAGTAGATTTTTCCTGTAAGGATGCTTTCACCTTTTTGGTTTGTTGTTTAAAGGAACTGCTCCTGCTGATCATGTCATTTGTCAAGGAAGCAATTTATGTAAGCCACATATCATCTAGTGCTCTAACAGCAGGTATTTGTTAAACCAGAGGTGTGTTGTGCTTGTGTGCTACTCCATTAGCAGTTCCCCAATAAAAAGTGAGTCAAACATAGCGACCACACAGTAACTACAGACTGGTGACAAATTAAAGGAAAAACCTGAATGAATGAGCGGAGGAAGATAACGAACATAGATCCGGTGGCTCTGTTATGCTGTGGGGGGAATTTTGTGGGACCACTTGTCTCCTTTGAGGGAGGGGTCACTGCAAATCAGCACAAAGTTGTTCTGAGACTGACCTTTATCCTGGGATGAAACATTTTTATCTTGATGGTCTCTTCCAGGATGACAATGCTCCCATCCATAGGGCACGAGGGGTCACTGAATGGTTTGAATATGAAGATGATGTGAATCATATGCTATGGCCTTTGCAGTCAGCAGATCTCAACCCAACTGAACACCCATGGGAGATTTTGGACCGATGTGTTAAACAACGCTCTCTACCGCCGTCATCAAAACACCAAATGAGGGAATATCTTTTGGAAGAATGGTGTTCATCCCTCCAGTAGAGTTCCAGAGACATGCAGAATCAATGCCAAGATGCATTGAAGCTGTTCTGGCAGCACCTTACTAAGGTGTTGTATAACGGGGTATACCCTATAACCTTACCTGGTATTTTAATTGATAGTGTATTGTCAGGGACTTTGTGGTTTACATAGTATGGTTCTTAGCCCCTAGACCACCGTGACAGTCATATAACTTCATGTTTACTCCTCGTGGTTCATTTGTAATGAGTCAGTGTGAACACAAAATGGACCAGCACTAAAAGGCAGCAATGTATTTTTTTTCCTTAGTCAACTAAGTCACTAAATCAGCTGAACTACAGGTGTGAAGTGATCTAAGAAGGAGGAGAATTTGAAAAACAAACTTCCTTTTCATGTGTCTTAAAAGCTGCAAAGACACTTGAAAGAAATTAAATTCTTAACCAACTGTGAAAGGACATCACACATTTCCTTCAGATTCTTGTTGTCAGCCAGCTCCAAATACCGGATCACATTCACATCTGTCCAGCCATGACGATGAAATATGACAATGAAAAATATTTAACATGATCGTGATGGTTCTAACTTGTCTGAGGCTAATTTGAATCCTAAATTTGGCAGTTAGATGAAGCCGGTTGTTGCCGATCATTTGAAATTCATGAGCTAAATCTTAAATAAAGTATAAAGGTTGCAGGACTAACAACTGAGGGGTTTAACATTCTCATTATTGATATCCAGTCGGCTGTCAGTTTTTTTTCTGCCTCAGCAGCTTTGTGGCATCTGACAAAGCCCCGGGTTTAAAGTCTCGAGTCAAGCATTGCTTCCATCGACATAAAACTCATCGATTCCTCATCAGACAGCCTCGCTCTTATTGAAGTGCGTTAATATCAGCGTTTCAGTATTGTTCCCCTGTGCTGGTTTTAGCAGTGGAATCACTTTCACGGTGCATCAGTGAAATTTGTTCATCCATTGGGAAAATTATGACATTAATTATATTATATGACATCAAATATTAGTCTATTCCAGACATAGAGAGTGTCACAATACTTTATTAAACAGCAAGTCATGCCGCACATTACTGCACCTTACGGGCATATTCATCTTCTTTGGTGTCACAAAAAATAACTGATACTCACTTTTTATGGGGGAACTTATTAAATACGTAGAGTGGGACACAAGCTCAACAATCCTTTTCACTTTCTGACGTACGGGAGGAAAATCCCTGCCCTCCCGTGGCAACGTGCATACATGTTTTCATCTTGTGTAAATACAGGCATATGATCGGGACATCACTTTCATAAAAAGTTCTCCATCAGCAGATGGATTTAATAGTAGTTTAGTTTTTGAATGTATACTTAAATCACACATGTGCTATCACACAGTCCTGTGGTTCGACGGCTTTGCTTCCATACCACAAGCAAAAACACACCAGCACCAACTTCGAAACAGACCGAGTTTGATTGACAGCTTTCACACCAGCCCAAACGAACCAAACTAAACATACAAACACACCACTGATCCGAATAGGTTAGGTGTGAAAGCAGCTTCACTCTCTCCACAATCTCACACAGGTTTTTTTGTGCTTTTCAGGGCTTAAAATGACACAAATGCAACCATTTTTGTGTGGTTTTGTGATAAATTGCTGTTACATTTACAACTTGCGGGTCAGCTATAAAAATAGTTTAAAGGACTTACTAATGATGATAGTTAACAATCTTAGAATCTCAGGAATGTCCTTTTCTTAGGCATTCAGACTTGGTCTAACTCTGTCTAATCAATTGTGATGTCCAACTTGTTAGAAATAATTAATTTGGTTGTCATTTCTTTTACACTTTTAGCTGTGAATGGAGGTTTAAAGGTTTAAAGTTTGTAGCTTGCTCCTTAATTGGGGGGTGGCTGCTGTAGTCAGCTCAGATTCACAGCAGTTCTAGTTTCATACTGAAGAAATGATGTCCATAGAAACTTCTTATAGTATATTCCACTTTTCCAGTTAGTCACCCACTTTGTTCTATAGATGTTAGACCACCCTTCACAACAAACATACACTGCCCCCCCCCATACACAGACACACAATCCTCTTACACTGCCACCTTGTATTGTATCCCTGCCCTGTCTATACAAATGACCAGTAAGATGATGAATGTTGTTGTCATTTCTCCACAGCGCTGCAGTTCTGGCAGGAGGGGAATCAATGTGAAGCCCCCAGAGACTCATCCTGCTCTTTATATCCCTGCCACAGCACACACACAATGACCACAGCATGAGAATCCCAACGACACCTCGTTCATCATTCCGTCTTTCTATGTAAAGACTGAAGGAGGCTGAGAGGAAATGTACTTTTTTCACCTTGATTTACATGGAGGAATGAGTCGGGGATGATGTCGTGCGCTCAGTCATGTCTTCTGTCCTGTGAGTTTGAAAATATCCAGCACTGAATTTCAGGTAGTAAAATGACTGTACTGTGTTTTTGTGAAACAAGGAAAATCATTTTTGCCTGCTAAACCAAATTCCTCTCTGATGCGACATTGCATGATATCTGGATACTGAGGTTGAAATATTATCATTCGTAACGGTTTAGCACCTCCCCCACTTAGCACATTCAGACGAATCCAGAAAAGATTATTAAAGGCACTTTGCTGTCCCAAGGAAGTAAAGCTGTTTGGGCAGGCAGCTTCCCAGAGCTACAACGTCCATTAAATATATGACAAAGCCACTCCTGCATTGTTGGGTTTTTTTGTTACGCCATTGGTCAGTCGAGTGTTGGAGTTTCCCTATTGGCCATTTGCTCTTTCATAATGAGTAGGCGTGAACAGTCCTGAATTATGTCCTCAGGAGGAATTTAAGCCTTGTTTAGGCTCGCGTGAGACACTGTGGCGCCGGCCTCCGCAGGTGGCGCGTGAGCTACGAGTGCTCACAGCAGTGTTTGCGCTCAACCCGTTATTCGTTGCGGTATTTTCTGAAACAGGTGGCGTACAAACAAAACATTCTGTGAAGAAGCAAGAGTTCAACGTGTGTTACCAGAAGAACGCCGTAAACCAAACATGGCTGCATGCTCTGCTATACAACTCCTCAATTGTAATTGTTAACTCATATCTATTCGTGGACATACTTTATTGCTGTTATACCATCCCTGTAAAGAAAGAAGTGAAGCATTTGGACCAACAAATGTGTTCTAATGAAATGAAGGTTGAATATGCTGTTTGTTATTTACTCAAAGACCTCCTCCTGTTTTTGAAGCATTTAAAAACAGTTGGTCAGCTTTTTAAAATCCTTGAGACATATTAATAGTAAAACTTGCTTTTGTCAGTATTTGTGGCAGTCATGTTCTCTGTTGTGTTGTAATGAACTACTGTCATGTTCTAAAGTGAGAAAAAACAAACAAACAAAAACCTTCAAACTCACCCATCTTAAAATGAGAAGTATATAACTTTCTATGTTGTCCGTTTTATTGTTTCATGGCTAATTCAAAGGAATAGTTTGACGTCGTGGGAAATACGCTTAGTCACTTTCTTGCCAAGAGTTAGACGAGGAGATCAATCTCATGTCTGTGCGCTAAATTTGAAGCTAGAGCCAGCAGGTGATCAGTTTAACCTAACCCAAAGACTGGAAACAGGGGGAAAGTATCACCTCTAAGGCTCACTAATAACGTGTTGCAGCATCTTGTTTGTTACCGTAGAAAAATCTAGATGTAAAAACCACAATATTTCAGCTAATCGTCTGCTGGCTGTAGCTTCATATTTAGCGTACAGACATGAGAGTGGTATC
Organism: Oplegnathus fasciatus; assembly: GCA_003416845.1. Lineage (NCBI taxonomy): Eukaryota > Metazoa > Chordata > Actinopteri > Centrarchiformes > Oplegnathidae > Oplegnathus > Oplegnathus fasciatus. The sequence goes on from NTHP01000183.1 coordinate 1,024,335, forward strand.
GATCTAACTCTCGGCAAGAAAGCCAATAAGCGTATTTCCCAAAAAGTCAAACTAGTCCTTTAAAGGCCCTACACAAGCACTGAGTTATTCTGGTTAATCAGACTTCCACTTAAGTTAAAGGTGGAGAGAGCTACGCCCAGAATTACATGAAGTCAATCCATTAACTAATGAGAAGAATGAAGGTGTAAATTGTCCTGTCTAAAACTGTACTGTCTAAACAGGTGTAACAAGACAAACAGGAGGGTGGAGAAGAAGTCAGTCAATGTCTGTACACGCCCACACAGTCCTGAGCAGGGGTTTAATTGGGGATTATATGTGGGCAGTTGGACCGTGGGCGTGTAGGGGCTTTTAACATCTGCCGACCCAGCAAGCAGGCATATTTTTATGTGGCAACAATCAGAAGAACTTGCCGGTATTCCTCTGAAGGTGACCTGGAAGTCTGCACACTGTGACGGCGCACAAGTGCGTGACTAAATGTGCGATTTTGCTCTTTTTTTATTCAAAAGTCTCCCGTCTTTCACATCAGAGGATCTTCCTCTCCGGTGTCTCCCCTTCTGTGTGTTCCGTTCAGATTTCCTGCTGTTTAATAAAAGAACAAAAACACTCCTCGGACTCCTCTGACGATTAAAAGAAAACTTTCCGTGTACCCCGAGCTTATCGTGGCTGACAGAAATCAACGTGATATCAGGGAACACACCAGGTGATTTCTCTTTTATCTCAACAGTAATGTTCTACAATATGTGAAACCTGCAGTTTAGTTCTCACCTCTGGTCTCATTAAAGACGATTCTCCTGTGATGGTGCTGTTTTTATTTTTGCACACTGCGAGAGAGGTGTGGTCTGGAATTTATTGACATCTGGCTTTGTAGCCTGTTTGTTTTGTAATGAGGGTTAGCAGGCGGTCTATGCTGTCTCTGACTGAGCTTGTATCATCCTTCATTGACCAAAGACTAAGACAACAATACTCAGGAGTCAGATTAGTCACCTGGCGACCGGCCCGCACAGGCACACACACACAAACTGGAGAAAACATCAGGAATACACAACACACTCCAGTTGAGAACTCCTCTTTAAAGTTACTTCACATGTTGGTAGTACCAAATGGCACTGAGAACTATAATGCCCAGAAATCCTGCAGTGTCTCATCAGTAAACTGCACACAGCATGCTCATGTTTACTAACCCGTCCGCTCTGGGTTGCTTTATTCCGAAGAGACGAGAGAGAGAAACGTTGTCTAGAGCAGCTTTCTTTTAGCAGGGCGCTCACTTGTTCATACCAAACACCACAGCTATTGCTGATTTCAAATGTAACTCACATGTTTTATCATGGGACATCGACTACATGGCGCTCAAGTTGTTAAACCCTTGAGTAGGGATGTCCCGAACTAGACTGGAATATCGGTATCAGAGCCGATCAGCCCAGTTTTGCCTGATCTCTATCTGGTCATTTGTCATTTAGTGCAGAAAGTCAAATGGCATAAACGATTTTAATAATCAGCATTTACCAGGAAGAAAAGACAAACATCTGGTTCCAGCTTCTCAATTGTGAGGATTTCCTGGATTTTAAATCTTTGTAAATGTATTATCTTTGGGTTTTGGACTCTTGGTTAGACAAAACAAGCAATTTGAAGACATCACCTTGGACTCTGGAAAATTGTGACGGTCATTTTCCTGTATTTTTTGACATTTTATAGACTAATATATTAATTGGAAAAAACAATGAAGAGACCAATCAGTAATGAAAGTAATCATTAATTGCGGCCTACATTAATTGTGCTCCTGGACAGGCCAAACATTTGCTTATAGTTTTGACAGTCTATACTGTACATGTCAAATAGCACACCAAATTGACAGCACGTCTCTTAGCAACAACGGCTGTCAGTTGTCACTCAACCGTTGTCCTGAACGACACCCACTCTGACATTTTAAAATGGCATATCTGTTTACACAAATATGTACAAAAGTGGTTTTATCCCTTTTTTGAAAAATGGAAAAATGTGCACAATAGCTGCAGAAAATATTAGGATCACATGTATTATCACAGCTGGGTGTGGTCAGGTCACTCACCACCAGTTGGCAGCGCATGCAGGTCTCTTAGACTGGGTGCAATTACTCTTTAAGAGTCGTTCTCTGGGGACCAGAAATGTCCGCAAATTTCATGGAAATCCATCCATGAGTTTACGATAATTTGTCACGGACTCAAGTGTTTGGTGGAAATTTTGACCTGTTGGCGGCGCTAGAGAAGAGGTCAGGGTTAGGCTTCACCAATATTATTAGGAATCAACCTCTGGTGATCATAAATGTTCATAGCCGCTTTCATGGCATGCTGACCAGGAGTTGTCCAGATGTCTTGTGGACCACAGTTTTGGACTGCTGGAGCAACATTGCCATCCTCAGCACAAATGTAAAGTTCTTATCAGGCTGTAGACATTATATTTCACTTGCAAATTAGATATTCTAACAGCAGAGGAGATAAATTACTCTTTGGTTCTCTTACTGTCGAGCTTGAAAGGGAAGAAAAATCTAAATCCCTTTTGCACTTCAGAGTTTATATCCTCTAGGACACATGTCCAGGCTCCAAAATCATCTTGAATATAATGCGGTCCCATAATATATCCGCGGTCCTTCTCCTGCTCGCAGAGCGGGTGTGACAAGTTGAGCATTATATGACATCCCATGAGACTCAGGGAAATGGGCCACGCTGCAAAAGCAATATCACTCCAGCTATGAACACATCACTGATAGCAGCGGACTATCAGCTTGTAGGATGCCAAGGGAAATGATTATGGGATTCACATTTAGAGAATGTGTGTTTTAGCAGCATCAGTGAGGGAGGCGATTAAAGTAATTTAAAACCTACAACAAGGAGTGACAAGGGAAGGAAATTAGAAAGCTGTGGGCAGCATACATTCCCAGAGAACTTATTTAAAGACAACGATCATGTCTGTTATGATGGAAGGGAGCAGGTGGAGGAAAGAAACAGGAGAAATAATTGCCTGTGACACAGAGGCAACAAATTAAAATAGGATCACAGAAGAGAGCATGTTAAAGCAAAGTAAGGCAAAACAAAACAGCTTAACAGATTACATTTCTGTTATCCATTCAGCTTCATGTATTTTATCAAATTAGCAACATTGTTATTACAAATGTCTGCATCGTGACATGATATATTTATCTCATGGGAAATGCATTTATTTTTACAGTACAATTTATTTGGCTTTATATGTACAGACATTGCAGATAAAGCAAACTTTATAAGATGCTTTGATTAAGGTCCAATAAATTGGAAGCTCCACATATACGATATATCAAGTAAAAAGAGGATAAATAAATACAGAATGCAATCAGGAAATCAAATAATAAAAACACATATCTGAAGTCATTTTGTGATGAACAAATGTGAATCATCTAAAACGAGGTAATCTAACCAGCAAATTGGGTTTGTGAAACAGGCTCCCGAATCTGACACAAATTTTAATTTTAAAATATTTTACGATAAATTACACCTCCAGTGGATGTCTGTTGGACCTCTGGTATGAATAACTTGATTATTTTACTCTAAAAATACCGCCAGATAAAGTGGAAGTGGTAAATTAAGGTTAGTACAAAGCTTAAAACACAGTACAGTAGGTGGAACAAACATTGGGACTTGTAATAACTGTTCACACAAATAGGTTCGTTTTTAAGTGGAGAATGAGCAGTTTATGATTGTGCAGGTAATGTGACTTGGAACACTCATATGAGCGAAAAGAGAGAAAAAGTGAGACAGGTTTAGGATATGAATACAGAAATGTTCTTGCATGAGGCTCAATGTCCCTAAATTTTGACTTTTTTCAATTTATGTGAAAAACTTAAAGTTACAATCTCGAAGAGTTTCATTTCTTTGTCTTTCACGGCACTTATGGCAATAATCGGTAATTACAGGTGTGTTTTTGGACCTCGCTTAAGTTTCAGTTACATCGTCGGTAGTCATCAACCTTTTCTTTGTTTGTTCGACCATAGTCAATGTTTACTCACAAAGCTAGCAGAGACCAGAAAAAACAATATGCCGCTTCACTCACAGGTGAGTTGAAGAGTGAATCTGTTGCGTTAAAAGCCTAACTGTGCGCCGTTTGTGATTTTTCCAGGAGAGTCGCTCCCGACACCCGGGTCGTAATACTGCAAATGCAAGGGCTTTCATCAGTGGGCCATAGGCTCAATCACCATTGTGTTGCATCATTCGGCGATAGATAGTGACTTAACAGATGCTAATTTAAATGAAAATCTTCGAGATTATATCTTTAAACTTAAATGCAATACACTCATCGCCCTTTACCTGTTATTAAATGCAGACATACACACACTTCTAATAGCTCTTTCTCTCTCTTGAACTTTCAGACAGGAGCAAGATAAAAATACATTACCAGTGAATTCTGCAGTTTGATCTTTGGTGAAAAAATGGACGGAGAGAGAAAAAAGATAGAGCAGAGCTAATTGGCTCTCAGAGGTCGCGACCCTGGCGGGATTGTATCGATCACCTAGACAACTTCACCGACGAGAAGATAAGGATCCGCCACTCCAGCATCTCAGGTTCACCTGTTTACTCTCTGCCAACAAGCCCTGCGTCCTTGATGTGGTTGTGCTGTCCGTACTCAGCAGAGAAATATAGTCAAATACACATGCACTCACAACACCTTTTCAGCAGTGATAATCAACCATAAAGTATACACATGAATTGGTGTGTAAGGACAAAGGTACACTGTAAATACAAATGATATAAATGTACTTCATTACGTTCCTTGAAAAAATAATTCTGAGAATACTTAATGTGATTTTCTTTTGGAAAAAGAACACGAAGAATGAACCCAGATGCACAGTTCAAATGTCTGGTTGTATGCTGGAGGATGTGGGCTTGACATAAGTGGCAGAGTTGGAGATGGCTGTTAAATTAAAGTAAGCAATAAAAGGAATAATTTATTCAAAATTAAGTTAGAGGCTAACAGTAAAATTATAATTATTACTAACCACTGACACCACTTTCCTTTGGCCTCACTGCTAGTTTGGCAAAATTACACAGTAGTCTGAATATAACTAGAATTCATGAATAAGTTTAGATGACAACTTGTTCTACATTAAGTGAGTCTAACTGCATAGGCCTGCAGTTTGAACAGGAAGTGATCATGCCCTCACCGCCGGCTCCACAGGGTTTCATCACTCAAGGAGAAACATTGGCTCCGTATTGATTTATATATAAAACACAAAACAGCAAGCGTCGATATTATGTCTGGAAACTGCCTGAAAGCCGCCGAGCCTTTGCAGCTCAAAATGCTGTACATTAAAATGTCCCCAGGGAGCCAAAGTGCACCAAGTACACAAGCCGTTAAATCAAACAACTCAGCCACTGACAGGAAACGGCAAATGACTGTGATCATTTTTGTATGTAAGTATTTGTTTAAGTGCTTGCTCATCCTGTTTGCATACACACATTGATGATATAATATTTCTCTGACTGGCTTGAGGGCAATTATATTTTCTGTTTTGAAGCATTGCCCTCTGGTTTCTCTTTGCATTAGGAAGGCAGTTCAGGAGACTGAAAACCAATATTGGTGATAATGTGTGTTGATGATGGTGTACAATACAGCAAAGTATTCGTTTCCTTCCTTTTGAAACCCATTTAGATTCTGCTTTTATTATCAGGGTCGTTTTTTTTTTCATAAAAGCTGTTTACTTAAAGCTCTGCTAATCAACACTTTTTATACAAATGAACCAAACGACTGTGTAATGTGTGGAAGAGATCACTTGTTGTAAGGAACCAACGGTGAATTATCACCATTAGCGTCTTTTAACTCATTGTTTTGGATTTACGGCACATTTACCGTCAGGTTCACTCTCAGTGCTCTCATCAAACTTTCCAGCAGCAGATGGCTGTTTCTGATAAATCCACTGTACGCTACCTGCTCAGCACCAGACAGCGGACAGACAAAGCAAGTAAAGCACGGGTCTGGAAGTGAACTCAAGTCGTCAGAGTTTGCGCACACAGCCTGCAAGCCTTCACACCTTCACTTCCACCTGCCGTGTTTTGTTTTGGGGTTCTCTGTTGCTGTTTTTACAAAAATATAAATGCTTGAAACACAGCAATAGATGAGAAGATCAATATCATGTAATCTGTGCACTCAGAACACTGATACATGTTTAACCAACTCCTAACGTGGCAAACAAGCCCCAAAATGTTGGACTGTTTCTTTAAATGTCAGAATTCCTTTTTGCTGCTTCTTGTTAATAAATCAATAGAACATAATATGATGAAATTTGGAAGGATTAGTCTTGGTGCTACATCAGTAAATTCACAGCAATCACTTCAGAGTTCTCCAGCTCATAAACCCCAACACAGATTGCACTGAATCAAGCCATCAAATAACAGGTAGTCCAGATGCCTCCAGTAAATCTGAACTGCCACCTTCAATGGCGACTGCTGTGTTACATTGTGACTGTGAAGGCTGAGGACAGTGTACATGCCAAACCAACCATATGGAGCAGATGTTCCAATCTAATCAGGCACTTCTACTGTGGCCTTTTTATTGCATCAATATCTAGCAGATTATATGGGCTTAATGGACAGGTGGCCAAGTGGTAGAGCATGTGGGAGGTTTAAAATGCCTGACTGAAGGCCACAGGGATTATTTGCAACTGTAAGAAAGAAAGAACAAAGTAGTAGTCTGCTATGACTTAATATTATCACAAGTCGTCAACTCGAAAAGCTGAGGCCTCTTTAATATTATTTCCTTTGTGTCTCGCTTATATTTTGTGTTTTCTGACGCACTAGATAAAGACTGGTGGTTTTGCATGGTTAAACAGATCCACAATTTTACACTCACTTTACACATTAGTGCCAAACAATTTGTAAGTTCTCAGATTGATCTCCTTCCTTTCAGGCACTCAATGGATTCAATTCTTTTCAGTACGCTATGGAAACCAAAGTGCATGGACATAATGTATGTTTTCCTTCACGGTCACATTGTTCTTGATAAATGTGACTTTATTATTTTGCTGCAGTTGTGCGCAGGGTCCTTGTTGATGCATTCAAAGACGCTCCAACATCTGTGATTCTAACCTTTCAAAGCCTATTATCTTTTCTACGGTATTCATATTTGCTTGGTGTTTATCTCATAGCATTGCAAAGCTCTTTGGCAGCTCACTCTCAGATCTTGGAAAACAGCCGTTAGACATCATCCCAAAACACATCATCACATCTCAGTTAAGTGCCAGTTACTTCATACTCTTCTTACACCACGCTTCAGGGGGAATATCATACCTTTTACCTACATATTATCTCATAGCTGTACTGTAGCTATAGATTACTTTTCAGATACAAATAACATTAAACATAGATAATAAGCTAATACAATACAATGCATTGCTAAAGATTAAACTAGTTGTTCCCAACCTTTGTTAGCTGTTCTACCAAACTGGGATTTTCCCTCAAAATTTCGCAAGTAATTTAATTTTAATTATCGTTCCAAAACCCAAAGAGGTTAAATTGTTTATTATTACACAGGAAAAGCTACGATTAGTCCAAAAAATGAATACAAACATGTGCAGCAGAAATTTGTTTTTTCTTCTTTCCCACCCCATTAATTATCTCATAACCCCTCAGATTTATTTTGTGACCATTTGGAGGGGGTTGACCCTAGACTAAAGCTACCTAACTGCAAATAAAATAGTTAAAACTAGCCACACCTCGACCAGCTACAATAGTAAAATGCTGCTTACACATAGACGCATCAGTCACACATATTGATGGTGGAGAAACTGAGTCAAACACACCAAAACATTCTCTTTAAGGTTTAATATCACCACATGTATTGACTTTGTATTTCTATAAATGTGACAGTTGAAAAGTTGAGAGTTTTTCCATTTTCCTCAACACAGTCAGTGTTTTTGTGGAGACAGCATTAGAGGAACCGCAACTGAAGACATTTCCATACTAGTCAACATTCAGCTATAGTGTTTGCTGCTTCACATCCAGGAACATACTTAGCATGCTCTGTCAGTAACGCGCTTTACATGTTATTGCAGTGCAGCTGTCGATCATGGAGTTATCATTGATTGGTTTCATGGCAGGAGAAAGCCGAGTCCTTGCTCCTCACCAGGGATCAAAATGAAACACGTAATACACGTTCGTTCACTTATACCGAGCATAATTTCCATTAGATGCAGATTCCATTAGATTAACATTTCACGTGCATCAGTGTTTATAGGATCATATGGGCTTAATGGGCAGGTGAGCACCGGGACAGCATCTGGAAGTCTGCGTAATGAAGGTTCATGCACACCCACACACAATCTTTACACATACCAAGTGCAAGCCTTCAGGATAGCTGTAGGAGTGAATTGAACAGGTGTTTAAGACTGTAAAAGTCACATGAAAACTGGAAATCTGTATGAATGTCACACTGCATTTCCAGAGAATGACTTTTTTCATTTTATTTCATTTTAGAAAGGATAAAAGTATTTATGGGAATTCAATATTTTTATAATATATATATATATACAGTATATATATTTTTAAATATTTTTAGCCAACAGTGGCCAGGAACTTATTCTGTAGAGCCCCAAAATAGATAATAAATCAAGAAAAGAAACAAAAAACAACCCCAGCCGGCTCAGAGTTTGTATGCATGCCAGCACTGAGTTACATGGAGACAACTTTGTTTGAATACTCTGCTCATAGAGAACGTGAGGACCCTGGTATTTAGAGTTTCAAAGATTTTGGAGTTTCTGTTTTGGGAAGAAATCTGTGTCCTATTATTTAAGTAACCTTGATCCTCAAACCAGCCTAGAAAGCTCCAAGAAATATATTTTCCTGTTTGGCCAAATAATACAAACTTTTTAGTGTTTTCTTTTTCTTAAACTGTTGAATTCATCATCTCACTAAATTCTAATGGACTCCTTCCCTAATCTTGGTATCATAAACCAGCCAGTTGTAGCTCTTGGCCTACATTAATACTCGCGTTTGACATGCAGACATGTACTGGGTCATTGAGGGCAAAGATTAGCCACATTACAAGAGTGGATGAGAACTCAGGATGTGTTGGAGTTGTTCTAATCCTGCTCTCTCTATTCCTGCTCAGGACTCAGAGAAAGAGAACAGCTCATTCCTCTCTCGTTCTCCTCGTCTGTACTAGCCTGAGTTGTGACAATTCAATCTGTTCAGCGTCTTCCCGCATGAATTATGGATGAACCCTGCAACCTCTGAATGTTGTGGGGATTTACGTTGATCGAGCAGCCCGTCGCTTTATAACTCCTCCTGCTCGTGTCACAGGCTCAGTGTGGATTTGAAAGAGGTCGGAAAAAAATCAAGGTAATTTGCAGAGCATCAAGGCAAAGCATCCTGTTAGCATGCCCCTGATGGCAGACCAGTGATTGACTGTTGTGTGCAGAAATCCATTAGCTGTGTTCATTCTGGCATTGAGTCATTTCTGATAACAATTAGTAAGCATCAGTCCACTTCAGCAGACAATGCTCTGACGGTGCTGCCCAGGTCAGGTGAATAAAAGCCATTGATTTGTGGAAAGATGTTTTTATGTATAATCTAGTTGAGTGCAATTACGAAACATTTCCAGAGCGGAAACCGGGGTTATGGTGCCACTAAAAGTTATGAAAACAAAACACTGTGTGGTTGTATCCTTTTAACCCCTGATTTTTCTTTTTCCATCACCAGACCTGAGCAATTATTTACCTGCTTTAATTTTTTTTATTTAGCCACACCAAGCTAGATATCTAGCAAGATATCTGAACAACTATTGGATGGATTAAGATGAAATCTGTACAGACATTCATGTATAGAGGATATATGAATACATGATACATACATACATGGACAGCAGGTCAAAGTTTCCAGTAATCCTGTAAAATACCTCTAGATCTATACTGGGTGGATTTGCACAAAATTTGGGACAGAAATTCGTGGTTCCCAGATGATGTATCCTCATGACTTTGGTGATCCCCTGACTATTCCTCTAGCACCACCATGTGGTTTAACATTTGTAGGTTTGAGTAGAATGTCTCGACAACTGTTGGATGGATTGCCATGAAATTTGGCAGTGACATTCACGTCCCCCTCTGGATGAAATGTGGCAACTTTGGTGATCCCTTACCTTTTCCTCTTGTGCCATCATCAGGTTAGCATTTTATCTTGTCCAGTAATTGTTTCTGATGAACATCAAAGCCTGATGTGACACAAAAAGAACATTCCCATCATCCTTGGCAGTATTTTGTGTTTTGTGCTAGATAGCAGATATGAGCGTGCTAAGACGCTCAAATAAGATGTGTTAGCATTTAGCTCAAAGCACCACTGTGCCTAAATACGGCCTCGCAGCTGCCTGACTGCAAACTTCATCACTTTAGGAAAGTCCCAAAGTCATGTTCACGTTATCCAGTCAGTTGACATTTTCTCTGCTGACCAACAACAAAAAAGTGAAACTATTTCATTACAGTAATGACACTCTAGATGCTCCATCATTTTTATTGCAGTTTGAATGAGTGGAATGTGACCCAGCAGTCTACAGAACATTTCCTAACTGCTCTGTAAAGGCAGCAACTACTGTTTATCACAGTAGCATAGCCATATATCATAATGTGGGTGGGCACAGAGAAAATTAGGTGGACCTACCTACAAGACTGTTAAGTTACGTTAGGTACAGTATTTTTTGCAAAAAGTATACAACTATTGCCATACTTATTAAATCACTGGTGTTAAATTAAGCAACATTACTGGCAAACAAACTGAAAAAGAAAAAAAAACTTCATCACATCTCATAGAGGCCACGTGGCAACATAGTCTGGGACTCCCCGATAACCATGCAACGATTCAGCCAGTTCTATTTGAACTGTATCGACAAAGTATTGAAAGAGTATCCAAAGAGTTCTGTCTGTGTGTCACCACTGACGATCTGATGCCAGGTTTAATCCGACTGACAGTGGAGAAGAGTGATACTGCTGTGCAGTTTGTCATGACGGATGACCCGGTCCTCCTGTAGGACACAATTCATCTTGGGAAATATGTCACTGGGGCTTAACTTTATGTTCAGTAAGTGATGGAAACTCCACTGAAGGTGAAAAGTAAGAGCTGACCGGTTGTTTAAAGGATAGGTTCACATTTTTTCAAGTCTATCTTAAAGCAACATTTGCATGCCCTTACGGACATTGCAACAGTTTTTTGTTGCTGCAATTGCGCATCCTGTCCATACTGGCCATGAAATGATCCCTTCCTAATGCACTTCCAGTGTGTGAGATGGGGGATAAAATCCACAGCAGACATTATACAATGCAGCAGATGATGGACAGATGAGCTGCTGACAGCTGCGGTCATTCAGACACAGAAGTATCAAGTGTTGAACAAGAACAACCACAACACAATAAATGTGTTATTTTCAGTTGACACATAATCTAGAAAACATTAAATAAGTCATTTAATATGTCTTTACTGGTGTTTATTCAGCTATGACCTTGTGTGTCTGCGCATATGATTTATCAGTAATGTCACTACCTGTTCACCAGTTAGTTTGATGTACAATATGCAACTTATTTATTACAGCATCACTTCAGTATCAGCTTGCTGTCCACACATGAACACTTCATGTGTGACCCCATCCAAAATGTTTGGTGATCAGCAAAAATGCTGCGCACATCCTTGTATTCTGCTATCCCCAAATTCTCAACCCAAAGTGGCTCACTTAATTAATACATAAGATTTCCATATGCAAACAGGGGGAAATAGCTCTCCAATTCATGCTAATCCAGCTGTGGTAGAGGAATGAAATCATCACATAAGTACATACAGTACATGTCCACAATATGAATCTGTGTTTCAGATTTTGTGCTCAGGTTTTTCTGTCAGCATGATCTCTGGCTGTGTGACTTTCTATAAATGGTCTCTGAACAGGTTTTCACGTTTCGTTTCTGCTCATGCGAGTGATGCCTTTTGTTTTGTCAGCCCCACTCCTCTGTCTCGACTCGCATTGATTTTTGCCAAGCACTTTTTAAATCCATAGCTCTGCAGGTTGCATGCAGAGACATAGAAGCAGCGGTGGTGTGGTGCTCGCAGGCAGTAGGTATAATACTGACGCAACAAACAATGAAGAAAAGAAAGTCAGCGGGCATAGACCAGGGCATCAAAATAAAAACTGAAAATATCTTCTTTTACCCTCTTCTTATTCTGTACTATTTTTCTTCAGTAAACCGACATTAAAATACTTGTTTGTTGGTGTCCAAAAAAGTTGACGATTCAGTATATGATATATGGAATATATTTTAAAATGTACTTGCAGTTTTGTGATAAAGCATATTCAAAAAGCTCACTGATCACCAGCTCCGATCCAGGGCTGGACCTGATCAACGGTCACCAAACAATTTCACCTTTCACAGCGTGTTAATACACTGTTCCAACATCCTTTGAATCCAAAATGTTTCTCCACCAACAAGGAATATGCATGGAAATGCACTCACACATGCTTACAGCCAGTTCAAAACAGACATAGGCTTTGTTCTGTGCTTACAAAATAGATGTGGTGGCTGCTTGGATTTCCATCAGAGACACAACTAAGCTTCATTTCCTCCACCGCTGGCTCTGGCTCAGCTGTGTTGCAGGAGAAACCTGATGGAACAGATGGTTGCTGTTTTGGATCAGTAAATTCCTTCTTCAGCGTGCTGTACAACCACTTTCTTTTGATGAGATTTCCAACACACCTTGATAGCACTGAGATTTTATTTTGGATGAGTGAGATATTTCAGTAGTGCTCTGTCATTACAAAAATAAGCTCATGTCCACTGAAATGTCATGCGTGTTAAAACAAGTTAAACAGGCTAACAGGATGATATTTACTGACTATAGCAAGGTTAAGGGTTTTTTTTCCATTTACTGTAACATTCAGCTAACTTGTTTAGAGTGGTTCCTCAGCAGCATGTTTTGTATAACACAAACCAAAAGCTTTATGTGCTTCACAAATCAACCAGATGTGGTGACGAAAGTAGGAGATGTCAGCTCAACATCCCTGCTGCACTGTTTAACGGATTTTGTACAGTACAGCTATATGGAGAGCGTTCACGCGACATCACAAAGTCCACCACGGTTATTCCCTGCTGAGTGGCAAACACAAAACAGTCAGCATCTGCCTTTGTGCATACACAAACGCTGCCAAAATGGTAAAGAGCTGTTGTGCAATGGACTGGACAAACAGATTCAGAAAGAATTCAGGCGGAAGATTTTAAAGACAGCTGAAGGCTAAAGAGAAGAGAAGCAACATGACGCGACACTTTTCAAGCCTCTGAGTTGCATTAACTAGCCACGCACATGCTTTTCTGAATGAAAGAAATCAAAATATTTTACAAATCTGTTCACAGACAAACCGCTATGTGCTTTGAAGTCCCCTGAGATTTTGATCAGGCTGACAAATCCTACATCGAGGCAGGCGTCCATATGCCCACTGGCATTTTTCAGTGTATTGTTACTTCCCAGGTGTCAAGCTACATACAGTATTGTGTGTGTGTGTGTGTGTGTGTGTGTGTGTGTATATATATAAATATATATATATATATATATATATATATACACACAGATGGCTTAAATGAAAAACCAACACAAAGTGTCTTGGTAAGGTGTTGTGGGCCTCAAGAACGACTTAAATACCACTTGTCATAGATTCTCCAAGTCTATGGAACACCAGTCTTCCAAAAGATATTCCCTCATTCAGTGTTTTGATGGTAATGGTGGAGAGCACTGTCTAACATGTCGCATCAAAACCTCCCATATACTGTATATTCAAGTTAGGTTGAGATCATTTACATACAGTCTATGGTTGAGATCTGGTGACTGTGAAGCCCCCAGCATATGATTCACATCACTGTCATACTCATCAAACTAGTGAGTGAGCCTTTGTGCCCTTTATGGAAGCATCTGTATTTGTTATGTTAATAAACCCATTTATTCAGATTTCTCCTTTAATTTGTCATCCATGTGACGCATGATATGTGTCACTAAAGTGGCTGTTGTTTTTACCTTTTTTTCTTTTTCTTGGTTTTGTTTTTCTTCCCAAATTGCTGCTCTACCCATTCAGAGAAGCCTGGTGGGTGGTTTGGCCACTCCGGCTCGGTGAGGGAAAGTGACATTAATGTAATACCCTCTTTTACTCATTGAACACAGTGCCATTAAATGTTTGCAATTAATGGTATCTGCTCTTCAGTTTTCAGACCCTAAATGGAAATTAAGATTTAAACTTGTCATATTGGTGAACAGATTTAGTTGACAGGAGTCCAAGTCCACCCAATAAGATTTGACAGCAGGAGTAGAAGGTTTTAACCTCATATGTTTATGATAATCTCAGTCCCCTAAAGGAAGAATTAATGTCAATTTATATTCATAAGATAATGTCTTCAAGTGATTCAAAACAATTCAAATCAAGTCGGTTATGTACTGAGGATACAGGTGATTATGCCTCTATATTTCGTATTTCCGAGGTGCATTTGAAGGCAGCACAAGTCCTTCTCACAGAACTTTTCATGATGGTGTAGTTTCGCTTTGCTTTGCTTATTTCTCCATTTTATTGGCTGTGATTACACGAGGAAAACTCAATAGATTTTAAGAGACGTTATAAAAAAAAAATCAAAAGTCTGCTGAACCCCCACCTCCTCACCTCCGCTCTGGCGGAAGCGCAGTGGTTCGCTCCCCCTAGCGGCGGACCTCGCAGCCGTGGAGCGTCACAGCTCCGGTGTCCGTCCCCCAGTCAGAGTGAAAGTTGTCTCCGCTTGGAAAAAACGGGGGTTCGGGACTTGCTAGTTTCCAACGCCGCTGCTTCGCACGCTTTCTCCCGGAGAGATGAGGCGGAAAGAGAAGAGGCTGCTGCAGTTCGCCGGGCTGCTCATAGCGGCTCTTCTTTTCCTCCCCAACGTCGGGCTGTGGTCTTTGTACCGGGACCGAGTGTTCGACAACTCGCCCGACACGGTGGACGGTCCGGGCGGCATCCCCCCGATACAGGTAAGGGCTCGGCCACGGGTGGCTCAGCGTATAGCGGTGAGGTCACCACGGCTGTCCGCTCTTTGTCGCCTGTCTCGCCGTGCAACAACGGTGACTGTATCCGCCAGAAAGCCTTCAAATGTTAGTTTGGTCGCTGCAGTGGAGGCAGAGATGTGTATCCGCCTGAAACGATGCGTGCTTCCCAGGGCTTCTGTGCTCGCCTCAACCGTTTACCCCCCAATACCACCAACCTTTACAGCCCCATACTGTGTGTGTGTGTGTGTGTGTGATGTGATTTACAAAATGGACCTTCTTTTAACAATGTGCCAGCATGGCAGGTCATTAGTTACAGCGGACTGGATGGATATGCAGCCACGTAGCTAACCCGAAGCTGGGCGTCGCAGTAAAGTTACAATAACACGGACTTCAGGAAGTTGTCAAAAAATGTGAAGCGGGCGGTGCTGCGTTCACAGGTTGACAGGCGTCATCGAACAGTTAAAGGTGCTACAGAGGGGTCGTGTCTTGTATCCACGTGGTCATTGCCTCGGATTTAAGAGCACACTGTGCCCCCATGTCTTCACCTTTCTTACATATGAAAGTTTAAAGCCCCCATGTGTAGAATTGGTGTGTTATTTTAAGCATGTGCAGCTGCAACAAATAGTTATTTTCACTGTCAATTAATCTGTTGGTTTCTTATATGATTATTTATTGCGTTCATAAAACCTCAGTTCCACTTTAAGTTCCCAGAGACAGCCAAAAAAGCAGCAGAAAATCCTCACAGCAAAAGTTCAGCATTTCTCCTTGGTAAATGATGAATCGATTAATTAACTTCTTGTTTCTGTCAAATGATTGTGATGGTGCAAGTTATTGTGTGAAGGGAAGTGAGACTGTGGTGCAGTCCATGTGAGGCCAAAGTTAAAAATGTTCAGATCCCACACAGAGGTGGTGTTATACTCACAAATAAGTCAGTTTGTCTTGCGACACCTGCCGCTGATTTGAAGACTAATCAGAAATCCTCAAAGACTCCTCCAGCTAGAACAAAAAATATAGGCCGACTGCACCACGTACAGTAAAATAGATTTTTTAAAAAGCTGTGATTTTATTCATTTAACTAAACTGAATTGGCAGCAAAAGCTTTGCTCATCTCATAGGACACATTTGATACTACATTATTTTTGTTTCAGGTTCATTTATCTATATAAATGTTATGTTCTCTTATTTTATACATTCATATCTAATAGTGTCATACAACACAAGGAAGTAGATATGTCATCTCCGGTTGCCATCTTTGTTTGATTAAAGTAATTAAGTCGCACCTTGTAAAATGGCATTAAAATCAGTTTGTCTGAGCAGGAGACAGAGTATTTTTGTACCAGCAGGAGAGAAGAGTCTTAAAGGGTTGTGGAATAACTCCATTAGGTTTGTGTTTTCAGGGTTCGACTTCTACTTATTTTTTGGAGGAAAACAGGAGCTTGTTTCTTTGGCTGAAATTGAATCATCATTGTAGAAGTCTTAAAAGTAAAACAAAGGATGAATAAATGAGAGGCACAAGCTGGAGCTGGGTGTGTTGTTTTGTTGGTCCACATAAGAATTCAAAAACCCCACCAAAATGGACCCTATTTGGCGGACAATAGTAGCTCCTCAAATTCAAATGAGGCAGATCTGCTGAATGGAGGCTTTCACTGATGGTATGTGTGTGTGTGTGTGTATGTGCATGTGTGTTAGTGTGAGTTTTGGATGGTGGTGGTGTTTGTCCAAAGCCAGCAAACTTGCTTGACTGGAACGATTGTAGAAATTTAGTGAGAAGGACCAAGTGAAGGCAGAGTTCAGATTTGATGCGTTCACCAGCGCTCGTCTTAAAATGCCTGTTACATGTATCTCTTCAAGCAGAATGCAACGGGAGTAATGCATTACATATCTCTGTAAACAATTATCTTCATTATCAATTCATCACTTAGTCTGTAAATGTCGACAAATCCCTGTCAGAAGTCCACAGTGATGTTTTCCATGTGTTGTTGTTATCAGCAGCTCCAGCTAATTTGGAGATTACTTTTCTCAGCTCAAGTTTGGATTTGATATCTGAAATGACAAGAGATGTTATAAATGGGATTAAAGGACATCTGCAAGGCTGGGGAAAGCATGTTGCATATCGGCAAACTGCGTGATAACAGCTGTCAACCTCCAAAACAGTTTGATAAGAGACAGACAGGCTGATCTGAAAAATGAGGCCGACTTTCTCCAATAATGGAGGAGCCTTTTTAAAAGGGAGAGTTCAATCAAAAACAGGAGTGCAAGGTGCTTCTCAATTCCTTCTGCCAAACAAAGATGTCATCACCTGAGTCTGACAGATTCTGATGCATCTGGTCTTGTGATCAATATAGTTACTAGATGAAGCCGTAATTGCCTCAGTCATTAAATACATGGCCTTTGCTGTGGGATTTAGGGCTTCTGCACGTTTCCCCTGAATGTCGGTAGTAGTAGTAGTAGTTTTCACAACTTGCTAATTGAACGTAGGGGTGACCCGCCTCAGATGTAGATATGCAGGTACAACCCTGACCTAAGCACGGCATAAGAGTGTCTTTTTCTGAGGGGTTGACCCTCTGTGCCGTACTAACACAACTGTATCTAATACAGCAGCTACAAGTAGTGTGAGCTGTAATCATGTGTCCGCAAATACGGTGCCTGAATGAGTATCTCATACCGCTCTAGCAAACATGAGCTGCCTCAGAGCTTCCCCACCGTGATAGTGACAGAAAGGTAATTTGCACATTTCCCGTCTCTTATTAAGGATGCCTGTTGAAGCAGAGGTGGCTCAGCTTCCACCTGCCTGCTCCAGCAGCTCAGGTTAAGTGGAGGTTAGAGAAGATGAGAGCAGTGGGTAGAATTATTAAAAAAANAAAAAAGAGGCCGCAAAGTCTGACCCGCTGCCTGCTGTGGTGCTCAGCTAACTGACTGGCCAGACTGTCTGGATTGGCTGAGACGCATGCACGTCCTGACAAAAGCCTGGCAGACTTGTGCAAAAAGCGTTCAATTTCCCCATCCAGTTTTAATTGAACAGGCGGCGGTGGCACCACCACATTTGTAGGATCAGTTGAGCCTCATATTGCCTCAGTCATTTGAGACCTGTTCCACCGAGATGTATGGGGGAGCCTAGTGTTTTGATCTGGCAGAAGTCAGCAGGCTATGTTCCTGTCCAGATTTGCAGATAAATATTGAAGTTAAACTAAATGATGAATAAAAATGAAGTATGGTAGTTGGTTGAATGCATTTCTTCCGTTGTAGGTAGTTAGTAGTCATCTTACGTTTTAGGTTTTCAAGGACAAAAAACATGCATGACATCATGCATTGTTCCTGTTTTTCGTTTGCTTCTCTTGGTCACATGAAGTATTCTAGATCCTTGCTGGCTAAAGAGGTGTTTTTTCTCTTGAACTTATTTGGCACAGCTAGCTGCCCCTCTCCATGAAACGCTGTAGCTTACAGTCAGTAGTTTTCAACGCCAAGTCAAATTTTACTTCTTCTGGTTGTCTCAGACTGCATTAAGGGCTGAGGTGTGTCAGGCGATGAGCTCTTTTTACGGGGACAAATCTTTCCATGGCTTGCTCTGTTCAGAGCTCAGTTATTTCTGAATTTTTTTGCATCTGGAAAACTCAAATGCTGGAAAGCGTGTTGCGTTACTATGGCAATAAATCTTGCGGCTGCGTCACCCACTTTGGGAACCACTGCGCTACACCTAAACAGGGCAGG
Organism: Oplegnathus fasciatus; assembly: GCA_003416845.1. Lineage (NCBI taxonomy): Eukaryota > Metazoa > Chordata > Actinopteri > Centrarchiformes > Oplegnathidae > Oplegnathus > Oplegnathus fasciatus. Next base: position 1,043,066 of record NTHP01000183.1, read on the forward strand.
ATTTAGTGAGCCCGGACTCTGTTGAAACCTGAATTTTTACAATGGCAGGCAAGTATCATATGCATTTCCTGTACTGTTGCTGATGTGCCTCATTTTGAAAATGTTATTTTCCAACAAATATGAGGAGAAAAATGTCCAAATGTTGGCCGTACTTGGCTAACTTCTGACCTTGGGGTAAGATACCTCCTGGACTGTAATTCAACACTTCCTACAGCTGCTTCACTTTCAAAGCCTTCCAGCCAAGGCAGCCCATTCTAGCTTTTGATATGAAGCAGTTGCGGATGGAGCCATCATGAATTATTGATTGATCAATCGGCTGAGAAAATGAATCAATAATTCATCTTATAAGTTACAGCATCCCAGATGTGAGGATGTGCTGCTAATCTCTGGCAGTAACAAAAAATTGCAAAGGTTGGGCTCTGATCTGGTGATAAGTGTTTGTCATTATTTTTGCCAATTAGAATAAACAATTTGTCAACTGTCTGGAAAATAATAAATAGGCTAATCGCGAAGGACTTTTGGGAATTTAAATAAATAGTAGAGCCCGACCCAGCCTGAACAGTTCGAGGTGGGTAAGGCCCAATCAGGAGAGCTATGCAGAAAATACATCAAAAAAAGATTCAACAACATACATATACATGCACACATATACAGTATACAGTATATATGTACCCCCAGGTCAGGTTCCATTTTTGGGGCAACTTGCCGGTGGATTTTTCTCTCGCTAACTGGATGTAATCAGATCTGATAGAAGTCCAGAAGATAAAGTGTGCTCTTGAAAGGAAAGTTGGCTGAGATTCACGGCCCTGTCACACAGAAATGAGAATCATACAGGCGTCTGCACACTGGAGGCTACATTTATGAGCCACACACTGTAGGCTGGATTACTGTTCATTCATCACTGCAGGACCTTGTGCATTTCGCCTCTGACACATGTACAGTACACTCCCTGACACACACACACACACACACACACACACACACACACACACACACACACACACTGTATATATATACTGCTTTTAGAGCCAGTAGAAGGTCAGTCAGCAACAGTCTGGTCTTATTAATGAGCAGAGCTCAAAGTAAACAAGGACATCTATGTAGAACATCTCAGGACAAGGAGAAATCCCAGCTGAAAAATATTGCAAGAACAACATTTTAATTTATCATTTCTGCCTCAGAAGTCACAGATTTTCAAACCACAGCTTGCCAGCCAAATTATTACTCTAGAACAAACCGGTTTTCTAAATAAATACCCCCAGTGCTTCAGTCTGAATTTGAATTCCCTGGCTGTCTGCTTGTGATGTATTCCCACCCCACAGTTACAATGCAAATCAGATATTTGTTTGACCCCTCTGTCCTCCAGGGTTCCCACAAGCCTTAAAAAAAACATTGAAAGTCGGACATTTGTCCTTTTGAGGAAAAATAAACAAACCCTTGATGCTTTATTCATTCACGTTGTATCCATTCAGAACCTTTTGAAGAACATGTTGGCTATAATTAGGCTGCAAGTGTTCTGAAATGAGATTGGGCTCATTTAATGGAATAATTTGCTCTGTAGCCTACATTGTTATAATAAGAAAAGCTAATATTTCCATAGCAACATATTAGGAGGAAAAACCCTTAATACGTTCTGTATATATTGATATAATGTTAGTTCATTATGCAGCCACTTGACAAATACTGTACTATAACTGGTTTCTACTTTAACAGCTTATTCTGTGATGAAATATTTAGAAGAAGGAGTTGACATGTCTCTCATCACTAAATCTAAATTCCAGGAACTGGGCCAAACTAGACATATAAAGCCATCTAAAGGTCCTCTAAGGACCTCTAAGGACCTTTAGATGTGCCTCGGTACAATCGTTGGTGAGGCCTGGTCCCTGCTTTTCCTCGGTGCTCCGGCAGTGTCAACTGTTTGACCTGCAGCTCCTTGTCTGTTTTCTCTCTGTTGCTATTCTGATAAACATTAAAGTTGAATAAGAGTTTAGCCTGTGGTTCTGTGAAAAATGTCTCCTTTCTGCTCTATTGGCATCATGTGGGAGAGAGGGAATGATGTTTCATGCCAATAGCAGGCAGTGATTTCAGAGCACTCGGGAACCTTGAGGCTGCACCTATGGGAAGCGTGAATCCAAAGTGCACAGGAACAAAATTGAAATTGAATGGATTTAGGCAGCCCTCACAAAAACAGCAACAACCACACATGCACAAGGATTTGAAGAAAAACCGAACCTCCTCAAGGAACATTTTGGAATTGGGAGTAATTTCAGGCTGCAGTGATTTTCCTGCAAACAAGTGAGGGAAATGGGGGCTCTCTGCAATTAAGGAAATTGCATCAGCTCAATGAATCCTGTGAGGTTAAGAGCAATTAGAGAGGTTGTGAGAGGGATTAAGACAATGTAACATGGTTTATGATAACTGTTGTGAGAGTTCATTAGAGTTTATTACACACATCGTGTTTTTAGAAATAGTCTTTTATCACGGCAAGGATGACCTCTTGATCTTTGTTTGTCAGAGTGTTCAGTATTATTATGTGTGAGGCCAGAGAGGACATGAACCTGAAAAGGAAATTCATGATTTTGAAACTACGAGGTTACTTTCTTGAGACGCCCCAAATTATTTATTAATCTCACTTAAACACTTATTCTGTGATCGCGGCACCGCAAGCTGCTAAAATGCTTCCTCGTCATCCTGAAATAAGGATTTTCTTTTACAGGTTTATTAGAACTTGTATCATCATTTTTTAGGTTTGTCCGTAGTTTCTTTTGGTTATAGTTACGTTGTGTCCACCAAGTTAATTGCTGAGATCTTGGAACGTGGTGACATTGCTAACATGTACTTTACATTAGAAAATGTTCCTATAGTCGTGGAAATACGATCAGGCAGGCGTGGGTGAAATGGAAGAAATTGATGTTGTGCTAAATATTATAGCATGCTCCTGATAGCAATATGTTACGGTACCTACAGACCCATTCACATTCACATAGTAATGCGATAGTGATGTGTCCCATCCCTTTTTTAAAGACATTTCCAGGATTTAATTTTCAAAGGCAAAAATTAACTTGTGTTGAAATGAGATTTCGCCACAGTAATATTATTTAGAGAGACAATGAATCACACAGTTCTAGGATTTTGTGATCAGGAGACAAGATGTTAACATCAGTACCTGATGCAGTCTCACTGTGCTGTGGGCTAGCTGTGCTGCCAGACTGGGAAATGAGATTCTACCTTTAATGTGTTAAGCCCCTGGAAACGAGGGAGACTGAGGGATGAAAGTCATTTGCAAAGACAAGTAGAGTTCCTCGCTGCAGACTTAAGTCGTTGCACTTTATCACTCAGAGCTGAGAGAGTACGGGAGGAAGGGAGGGGATGAAACACCTCAGGAGAAAAAGGCAGAGTGAGCGGGTAAAAGAGGTGTTTGTTCACAGGCTGACTTTGTTGGAGAGCGTTTCCTCCCCAGGTTCCTCACACAAGGCAGACGTTGACTCGCTGCTGGCTGCGGCACCGACTGAGCGTGTGCAGAAGCTTCTCTGTATGCCTGTCAGGGCTCTGCTGCCCCAGATCAGTGCAAGGAGCCAAATGAGGGACAGGTGCAGCAGACAGCCTGTGGATACAGAGCGAGGAGTCAGGCTTTTAATTACAGCCACGTGGGTTATGGAGCTGCTTTTTTTTTTATGCTCAGATGATTAAGCTAATCCCTGGACGCCAATTTAAGGCCAGCTCGGTGCTTCCCAGTGCTGGCAGAGCCACGTAGCCTTACAGAGAATAAGATGCCCTCTAATGTTTTATGTTGAGTATATTTAGTTTTTTTGAGTAGGCCTGTACTCAGCATAAATCTGTTTCACCGTTACGCTAACCTGGGGTCAGATATGAACATTTCTGGGCTCCAGACTAAATTTGTGTGTGTACAGAAACTGAAACATGCAGTCTTTGCACTAGTTTTATAAATCCCTGCATATGCATTGTTCACTGCACACGTCAATCAATGTGAAACTGTGCAGGAGCAGAAGCTTTATAGAGTTGTGAAGTGGAATGTTCACCCCACTGTGAATTCTCATTTCAGATGTTTTTAAAATACATCATTAATATTATTCACCACAGAAACACAGGAGTCTCCTGGGTAATTTAACGCTATTATAGGTTTATGTTATGACCATCGGTTTTAAAGATACACTCCACTGATTTAACACACGGCGATCAGTTTGCTTGTGTTCAGAGAAAACTGCTCAAGCTGTGAACAGTTGTATAATATCTTCAGTGTCTCTGGAAGCTTTCTAAAGTCTGACAAAGTAGTCCCCTGGTGATGTCATCAGGGTTATCTCAGATTTGGCTTTAGACTCTAAATTATAACAAAACGCCTGTGCCACAGACTTAAGATGTGGAGTTTGAAAGACGTGGGCATTCACCAGGCAGGGGGGACTAGTTGTTGAGATACCTCAGCCTAGACCATCAGACCGCCATTGCCATATTACAGTTTAATGACATTTCTTTTTCCAATGGTGGAAAGATAGTATTGAGTTGCATTCAGGGAGTTGTAGGATGCAGTGATTTCTGGCCTTTGTTGCTTAGATTTTGACCATTCTTTTTAAATCTGTCTTATGGGAGTCCCCCAACTGATAAAAGTGCAATTCTAAATTGTTGCAGTGTCATATTTTTTCCATTAGTTTGGGTTCAGGTTATGCGCGAACAGAACTAGTTTGTATCATGTGTTGTCTGACCATGTTGGTTGTAGCTGTTACGAATGGCCACACTTGAAGGTCATAAAGAGGGGGGAGATGCAATATTATTTAAATGTGGGGAAAACGGTGCACATTTTCTGACTGTCTCTCCTGGAAGACAGTGCACAGTGCTGCACTCGGTTGTTCACGTGAAAAATACCGAACAGAAATAGTTGTGTCAAGAATGAAAAAAGAGAGCTTCTGAGAGATGTTCGAACCCTGGCTCCTTTCTCGCCTCTGTACAGCCGGCCAATCGCAGCGTGGAGTGTGTTAATGTTGGATTGTTGGTTTTGGAAAGTTGCAGAAATGGTCAGACACAGCCCCCAAAGTCAGAGGAGTGAATCAAATCAGCCTGCTCGTGGCACTAGATGAAAAGTTGGGGGAACATTAAGATACGTCATAGAGGAATATAGGAGTATCTGTACAAAATCATGTCTTAGTCCATCGAGTTTCATGGCAATCCATCCAATAGTTGTTGAGAAATGTCATTCTAGACCGTCAGACCGCCATTGCCATTTTACAGCTTACGGACATTTCTTTTACAATAATAATAATGAATAATAATAATAAACTGTATTTAGGGCAATGGTGGTCTATGGGGAAAATGTTTTTCGGGCAGCAGGGGAATTTGTGTTGCAGTACCACAGCCGGCAGCAAGGCTGACTGCAGCTGCATTCAGCTCTCTTAATACATCCATGATCAGGTTTTAAATCTGTGCTTATGGGAGATATGTTAGATTGCACTCCCCTATAGCAACCAGGTACTGTGATTGATACTGTCCACCGAAGAGTGTGCTTTCTGTCCAACGTGGATGTTCAGAGTAAATCGGTAGAATTTAGCTGAAATGTTTTACACAGATTGTCAAACTCCTCCTTTGTATCTTGTGGTCACTGAAACTCCTTATGTTGTAGATGTTTGTCCTGTTTCTCTGCGAGCCTATATCTGTGTTTGTTAGGTTTCTGAACACTGACCGACCCTTGTACTCCCTGTTATCGGCCGCTAGGAATCTTGTGGAAGACGGAATTAAAGGTCACCTACTTCTAACTGCTGTTATCATTACTGTTCCTCATCAGATGCATTTCTGAACTGTAAAATGTTCCTGATTAACTCTTACCATTGAGAACATGTTATTAACTGTTGGCTGATAAATCGATCTTACCTCTTCTTCACCTCAAGTTTTCTTTGTTGTGTTCAGTTAGATTATTGTTGGCCGGGAGAATGTATTTCCCTTGTCGTTGCTGAGAAACTCTGTGTACTTCACCACAGCAGCTGACCTATGATGAGTTTATCTTTCTGAAGGGAAACACACCAGTGTAGTTTTTCTGGAGAGATTATTCTGTTTTTCTTCTTCCAGCAGTACGCTTTGATGCATGAAGTGTGTGTCTTTCTGTAGCTCGTACTGTTGGAGTCCACGGCATTTAAAGGCAGACTGCTGTGGGCTTTGTGCATATGAGATAAAAGCTCTGTGTGCGTATGTGTACAGAAGACAAAGCAGTATCTTTTCCACATCGCCTGTCTGGCTGCTTAGCAGTAAAGATCAGGTGATAAGGCAAACGGCAGTCATGGCTCAGTCATGACAGTTAAATCAGCCAAGCATCATGGGAAAGGAGGAACAGTTTGAGTGTCCATAGCAAATGAACCATGTTCATCTTGCTCAGCTGTGTCTATTAACTGTGGTGTGTTCACATGCTCTTCAGTAATGTGGTCTTTGGGCAGTAACCTGAATCAGAAATGTCCGTGTAAATGAGAAATCTAGTTTTCTGTATCAGGTTCAAGGATTAATGAAAACAGCTGGATATCTTCTGGAGAAACATTACATGGCCCATTTTAAACATTTAATGGTTTATTAAAGCCTTTAAATTTTTTTTAGCAAATCTGCATAAAAAAGTGCATGGAAGTCTTCCTATAATTCTACTATGCTGCTAATGACAATGACTAATGACAATTTTCCTAATCCTTTTAGTCTTTATTGAGTAGAAATACCAAAATTTGCATTTTTTTTTTTTTTTTACTGATGTGTATTATCACTTTAACCTCAAAAACATGCTGATGCCATCCAACACTACTCAGAGACTCAAAGGTCACATAGCGGCACGATGTGGGGAAGTTGAGAGAGGTTCAACTTCATGCAAATGTCTCCATATTAATGTGCAGGAGCGACAACGTGGAGACAGGTTGCACTTTGTTTGGCCTCGTGCAACAAAATCCCCTGTTCTTCTCTACAATAATTCAGCCGCCTGAAAGTATTTCAAACAAAATGGAGGAAAAGTTGATCGTAGCGGTCAGCAGCTATCGGTACAAGATGCATAGAAACACACTGCACAGGAAGTGAACTAGTACAGTAGTAACAGGAGAAAATAACTGCCAGATTGGTGTGAATTTGGAGTCTGTATGTGTGAACATGGGGTGAGAACAGCTTTATATGTTTATTGTATCACGCTGCAACTGTTGCTGGAGCTGTGTTACCTCAAGATGGCCTCCCTTATCCGTACACCTTGCAAAGGGTGAAGTTGTGTCAGAACCCCTACCAGATTAATCGATAAAGGAAATTAGTTCATGTCCTAATTGAAACACTGTTATGCCCAGTCAACAACACAAGAGCAGTAAGTCTGTTACACTACTTAATGCTGTCCATATCAAAATATTGCATTTATTGAAGGATCAATTTGAGGTTTAACAGCACTATATTTGTAGCAATAAAACTATTAATGAAGCAGTATCATAAACATTGGTTTCTCCATCTGCTATCAACAACAGCTGAGAAAATCCTGCTAATAAACCTGCTAATATAAAGCCGGGTGCTGCGCTATAAATGCTTTCCGTGTCATCTGATTTCCTGCCATAGCCTGATTACACAGAATAATCCGTTGTTCTTCTTTGTGTACGTGTATGAATGCAAACGTGGCGATGGAGGGTTCAGCTCTTTGCTCAGCAGCACCTCAGCAGCTGTTGCTGGCGTAGTGTAAGCTTTGTTCAACTTTCCTTACCCACATTCCCACAGTTGTGATTCAAACTCCCAAGTTTCCAGAATGAAACCTTTCTTCCCTCACTATTAGGCTACTGCCTCCCCGTTTCTCTGTGAAGTGTGACGACTTCGTTTCATTCTGACAGATCATGGCGCAATAGATGTTTCCTATAGTTCAGAGAGCTTCAGAGGAAGGGTTTGAACTGAGGCAGTCGGCCTCGTTTTCTAGTCTTAAAGCTCTTTTCAGCAACCAGACTGCAGCCACGCCAGCACTTCTGAACAGCTGTTTGAAGATTGACATGCTGTCTCTGGAAGAAATTGCTGCATTTTTTGCTCTGCTAGACCATGGCCTTCCTTACTGAGCTACTCGCAGGAACAGCAGGTGATGTCACTGTTAGCATTTATTAGGCTTTGATCATTTCAGACACACACATATACACCATGCCTCCACCTGTCTTCACCTGGGCTCACAATCAGGGGAAATTTCTTTTTTTTCCCCCTCGTCTTGTAAAATATTTCCATTGGCGTTGATTGGGGTTGTAAAACGATGCGTGTAAAGACAAGCTGTGTCGGTGAGGAGAAGGTAAAGGAAACAAGCTATAAATGCTGGGATTTTTCCCAAGCTCAGGGAACGGCTGAGGTAGTAACTGATGCAATGTAGGAACAGTCCAGTTTAATGTCAACATTAACACAGCTGTCACTCAACTGCTGCTTTGTTGAATAGATTGAATGGCTAGATGGATTTTTACAATTATTTTTTTGCAGAGTTACACTGGATAGCACACCTATAGACTTAAGACTTTTGGTATTATTGAAAGGATTCAACATCTAGGCCTCAGTTAAGTAATGACAGCATGGTGTATTTTAACAATTTGTAACTTTTGTTCATTTTGCATATTCTTTCCTCCTCAGCTGAACAAAACTTATCCGGAACTGGTAGTTACCTGCTGCCACTTCCAGACATTTAGTCTCAGATGTTATCAATACTGCTATCAATAGTACTTCGGCTTTGCTCTGTGATGTTATTAGATTGAGTTGATTAATTGCTTTTTATAAGTCAGCACATACAGAGCAGGGTGGACTTTGGAACCAGACACACCTGAAATAAACAGAGCAAAATAATGGTAGTATGTTGGTAGCCGCTATGTGTGACTAAACAAATGGAATGGTCACAGTTGTCATATTGACATTTCAGGTGTGTTGATTGATTCACAACGTCAACTCATGCATTGAATAACATGTAGGAAAACACTCCACCTTAAAAGTTTCCGGGAGCTGCTGGTGGCACTTTTTGGAACAACTAAAAAGGTAGAGGTTTGCGATGATGTAGTTAAATAATATATGTAAACTTGCCAACGTAGGAACAGTGGTTACATAACTTAGAAACGAGCCACAACTTAACTGTGCATGTGCGTGTCATAGGTGTGCGCTCCACCCCTGTCGAATATTCACAGGCAATTCTCACCAAAGCTTAGAAGCCCTCAAAATAGTATTCGGGACAGCCCTATACATTTGTATGCTGTGTTGAATTTTGTTCTTTTTATTGCCACCAGGTCCTCAAAGTAATTTCCTAACAACTTTTTGTGGAATAACATCACATCACAGTAAATAAATAGATATAAAATAAAAAAGATATCGTAGCAGGACTTAAGCTATTTCATTTTATCCCTGCATTTAGCTGGTCAGCAGGCTGGGTGGAAAACAAAACCATACCGCATCTCCATAGAACTGATCGGTGGGACAGGGTTAACGTGGTAGCCTTCTCCAATTTGAACTATCCAACACTGGTAGTTTGTCCTTGGTTGAAAGAACAAGTTGAAATGTCATGATTCATTAAAGTTGAACCTGCATGGAGGGAATTCGCTGAAATATTGGTCTGGAATTTCCAACCATTAATGCTGATGTGACTGGGCCAAAGAAACCATATATTATGTCCTCAGCACCATCTACTACATGTCACCGTAAGGTTGTGTTTTTTTCTCAGCACTTTTTCCAGCAGAGTCACTGTGGAGAAAACAAAACTCTTTTCACACAGATTTATGCGTTTCGTGTTTGTTGTGGGAAAGAACTTCTGTTGTCTGAACTTCGCTGTTGCTGCTCCGCTTGTTGCATTTTGCCGGTGGTATGATTTTTGGCATTCGATTTGAAGGACAGACACAAAGAGGACTGCCTCATGTTACATATGAACGAAAGCAGACAAGTACACATGATAGGTAAAATAACAGAAACAACTTGCAATAAGCCTGTAGTAAATACTTTGGTAAAGTTCTGTTGAGGCTGTCAGGTGTTGATTCAACTTGATGTCCATTTTTGAAGCTGTTGTACATTGAATTGTCAATCAAATATATTAACACCTTTCAGCCTTTTCCTTTTCACACATTGCATTCATTTGTAGTGTTAGCGAATGATGCTTGAGTGGTGCAGGAAGTGACTTCTCTGGTATCTTTGTAGTGCCATAAAATGTCATATTTTACCTTAAGAACTAATTGAAATGATGGGACTCAGCCTTCTAGGAAATGTGACACACACTGCTAATTGGTGAGTCACTTGCGTCGCTGCTTGTGGAAATGTGATTTGCAGTAGTTGCTTTTAACTATACCAATGTGTGACACGTGTGAATTAAGCTCATGACGAACATGTCATGCTGAGGGAGAAATAAATAAATCCTTAGCTGCTGTAAAATTCTACCATGCTGCAACTGAAGAGACTCAATATGTCACCAATGTCAATAAGTTTCTAATTGTACTGGCAGCACTACAGGCTTGTAAAAATTCAACAAAAGATTACATTTCAATGGAGTGAATGGAGACCATTCATATCAAGTCTTTTCCCTTTGGGAAGAGGGTCAGAGAGGGTTATTCAGTATTTTCAGACCTTTACACTGCTTACCGCTGTGGTGGATGTTTGAGGATGTGAAGAAGAGCTCTCTGTGATTTTTGAGGTTGTCCACATAGGTTTATCAGTTTCTTCTTTTTTGAGCTGTTGAGTTGCTGTATTGCAATATTACTGAGAAGCTGAGCACACTTCTCTGTAAAGCTGTGTCATGCCCTTCTTGGACAAACCAAATGTTTTGGAGTTGATGGCACAGGAGCCTGTATAACCTCTCGAAAATGTTAATTGTTCTTCAAGGCTGTGGAGTGCAAAGACTGCCCTGCAGTTGCAATAGCCTTGTTAACTGACTGCAATAAATGTCTTACCGTCTTTCTAAAAGTGGCAGTTCACCTAAATTACGAAAGACAAAACACCTTTTTTCAGTTTCCCTAGTGGTACATAGCCATGCATAGAGTTTCAGATTTATGTTCCCAAGCCTTAAAGTATCAGCCTTTAAAGCTTCTGTGCAACCCCAATACAATATAGGTCAATGGGATTTCATTTATGCAGCTCAAAACATGAAGAATTACACTGATAATAAAAACTGTTCACAGCGATGTCTTTGGATTATCTAGTGTAAGCAGAGTGATTGATTAGTCTGTGGCAAATTTTTTGGATTAATCGTTGAGTCTATAAAATGTCTGAAAATAAGGCTGAATGTTGATTGCTAGTCCTGAAAGCCCCAGGTGACGTCTTCCAATTGCTTATTTTGTCTCAAATTCTGTTAAAAACCCAATGGCATTCAATTCATTCACTCAAAGAAGCCTGTGAGATGCTCCAACAGGCTAGTAAGTCGACCATCGAGCTTAGATTATTCTGTTAAACAGTAAAGGGATTCAGTGCCGAATCACCACAGCACCACAAACAAAATTCCACTGACCTCCATTGAATATTGGTAGCAGCAGAAATCTGACAGACAGATACCAAAACCTGGACAAATAAAAACCTGTGCATGGTAAGGTAAGTGTGAGCATATGAATGGACCTTTTCAGGGATGCGGCTTCTGTTTGTATTTTAATCTTGAATCTGACGAGTCATTTCTGCTTGTGTTGTTGGGTCTCTTTGCTGCTCAGGTGAACTGGTGCTTGACATTAGTTTCAGTACCTGGCATTGGTGTGAGGTAGCGGGCTGAAACAAGTTGGTAGATTCGCAACATGTTATTCCATTATGAACCAGCCGCTGAATGGGGGTCTTTCTAACAGTTCTCAAAGCATTGCCTCTGCCCACTTTGTTTCACATTACGCTCGCATATTGGACTGTTGTCAGTTGAACCCCGAGCTATCATCCCATGGCCTGATTGTCCCCTCACTGATAAATGTTGATAATTGCCTTCCAGTGGAGCTGTAAAAGCTCTCCCTGCTGAGCTCATTGATTCGCTCTTCCTAACCAGTGGTGGGAAGGAGCAACGTGCCTCAAGCTCTCTGGCTCGCCACGGTACAGTAAAGCTTGGCGCAGCAGGACGAGGCGGCCGTGGGGAGATGTATGGAGGGATGCTAGTAGGATTAGGGCCACTGAGACAACTGATTTGCTGATCATTATGTAAGCCACATCTGTCCTCTGTCCCCTTGGTGGCACCCGGCCTCCCACGCTGAATGCAGCCAAACCCAGCAGCAACATGAAGAGACAAGACTCTGAGTTCTGCTTACAGAGAGGAAGGCAAGGCAAGGGAGGGGGTGAGGGAGGGGGAGGTGAACACACTCCTGGCTGCTAGTCGCAAAACACTGAGCAGATGATGGGGTAACTGGGGAAAATGGTGTTCATGTAATGACAGAATGGGTGACAAGCCGAGTGCTTTCAATTCCAGTACAAAAGCCCACAGACCAATACAGTAAATCAGATTTTCCTTTGGACGATAAGCTGTAAGACAATGATTTTCTGCATTATTTTTTGATGAAATGCTTAGCTTGTAAATTGTCATAAATTAGTCAAAAATGCCCATCACAGTTTCCAAGAGTCCAAAGTGATGCCAACCAAAATTTACAATGAAATAAAACATAGCGAAGCAGCACACCATCGCATTTGAAAAGCTGCGACCCTGAAATGTGTGGCAATTTGGCTTGATAAATGACTTAAAGGATTAGTAGATTGTTCAGTGTTTCCCACAGGTTGAGAATTTACTTGAGGTGGTGGGTGGCGTGGCGTGTGACCCGTGTGACAGCGCTGTGTGTGTTTTGCATCTATAATTAATAATAATTATAGTAATAATATTGCATATTATCGTATTATTTAAAATTATACAGTTATGTTTACAATGATATATCGAGGGGACAGCTCATGTTTTTCCGGACCCCCCTGTCCCCCATAATATCCGCCCATGAGCAAGTCCAACTACCCTCGTAAGTTAAAATAAGATGTGTTAACACATGAAATACGACATTTTAGGCATCCAATAAGTCTACACAAGCTGCACAGTGTGGTGTTTTTATTATCGAGCTAACTTACAAAAGCTTAAAACAAGTTGTTTTCTGGTTTTGGTTTAATCTCTATTCCAATTGCCGATTTGAAGATGAAAGCGGGCAAAGCATGTGGGATTCAGTTTTTTTAATTCACACAAAAAACGGAAAAATAAAATAATGCATTATATATTTGTTTATCCTGTTATCAAACAAGTTGAACAGAGCTTTGGGCGGAGGGTACACGGACCATCAGATCCATGGAAAAGAGACGGTAAACTGGTTTGTAATTAAGGATTTAAAATTCACTCGTGCTGATTAATGAGGCTCAGCTTAACGAGGCTCAGCGGAGCCGGGTAGGACATGACGCTCCACCAGAAACATCTCTAAACGCACAGCAAGGCGCAGATTCTACAGATTATTTTTATAACATCTTAGTTGTGATAGTAAGTTAGTTAAATCGCCTTAATATCGGCATTGGAAAAAACAATCGCCACCAAATGAATCGCTGTGTCACGCACGCCTGACGTGCATTGTCTTGAGAAGGGGTGGGGTGGGGGGTGCCGCTGGTCTGTGTACATTATGAAATGACAATTGAGCGTCTTGATTGGAATTCGGATTTTATCTACCTGGGCGGGTCTTAATCTACCTGTGCGGGCTGCCCAAGTAGAGCCTATGTATGGGAAACACTGTTGTCAAGGGCTGGTAAAATTTCAAAAGCGCTGTAACTCTCTATGATATAATATTGCTGCTTCCACTCTGAATTTTTCCGTTTCAGCACACACGATGCTTCATAGTGATTATTGTTGCTGTCCTTTTCAGTTTTGGACTGTCTTGAGTGGTCCTCCTGAGGTTTCTCCCTTTTTTCCCTTGATGTGGAAATTCAAGTACACACACATATGAAGAGGTGGATGGAAACGTTTTACTTATAATTATTTCTCAGTGTGGATATTTGCCTCTTGTCCCTCTTGACCTCTCAAGACCCCTCTACAAAGGCAGTGATGTGCAGCGTTACAGAACAGCGTACCTGGAAGAATTACTCTACATGCTCAAGGATGCTACAGTGGGGCAGATTGTTTCTATCACTGTACCTTGACCCTACAAAGGCCTGAAGGACAGTCCCCTGTCCTGCATTATAACCAAGGACCATTGAACGATAGGAGAGGTTTGGTGTCTAGCTTGGACAGGACAGAACCTGCTCTTCGAGCTGGCAGCACCACAACTCAGCAGTTAATGGCCACCGTACAGTATTTCCCTGCTTCCTCTCCCTCAGACATGGTAATAAGGAGCTTATTTGAACAGCACTTTGCTCAGATGGGTTTGGACGGGAGCCAGTGGAAGCTGTGATCATGGCAGCGGCAACACAGCTGTAAATTACCAGTGAAGCCCCTTACACATCCATCACACTATGTCTGCTGTTAAAATTCAATTTTTAACTTAAATGGCATGGTGTAATCTCTCGTGCATAATGTTGCCTGAGATGCCTTCAGCAGGTTAACATATGCTCTGTCATACACATCTGTCTAAGTTCCAGTTTTCGTACTGCTGTTTTCCTCTTGTCTGGCATGTAGGATGTATGGGATTATTGTTTCTCCTCTCTAGATAGATGCATAGCTTTATCTATGTTGTGTGTTTTTGAATATTTGAAAAGTGTTTGTGTGGTTAGGAATTGGAATGAGATAGATGTTGTGCTGCCAAACAAAGATTTTAATAACATTTAATAGAGTGCTTTCCCTTTGGAAAAGCAGACTGGTGTAGATAGGGCTTGTTGTTGGCATTGATGGCAGTTGAGGTAAACGCTCACTCACCGTTTTTCTGCAGAATAAACATCCTGCAAGGGGTGAAACTGTTCACACAACATGAAAGTCTCAAAATTGTCAGTGTTTTTTTGTATGTCATGCATCCAAGAATTAAGCACAGTTCTGTGCCCGCAGAAGGCAGAGAAGCAGCCATCTGTCATGGCCTTTGTCCAGTCCTGTGCCTGGTATCTCTGGTTGCAGCAAAGCTGTGGATAATGACTCCTGTTGGGAGATGAGACGCTGTGTGGCAGCCCTGCTGGGCTCCTCTTCCAGGGAGGTCTCAGTGCCTCAATCTCCGCCCGGAGATCCTCAACTTCAGAGAGTAAAGTGCGGAGAAAGAGCAGTGGAGCTGGAGCCCAGGGGACGGGCAGAGATTTGGAATAGATCTACAGTCAAAACTGGCTTTTCTATAACTCAATATTCCTTTAAGAAAAATCCAACACCAAACAACAGAATGAGTTCAGCAATGCAGTTGCTGCCAGTAGCTGTTTTTCTTAACGGTGTGTTTTTTTTTTCTGGATATTTTTTCCCCTTTTTGTTTCCTTTGCCCTTTGTCTAAGATTTTGCTGCTTATTTTGTCTTTCTCTCTACCTTCACTAGCTCTCCATTGTCTGAATCAGCACATCTTCAGGCTGGTATTTATCTCCTATTTATTTCCTTTGCCTGCTTTCAGTTGGACTCCTTTGCCAGAGAGACAGGGACACTATCAGAGAAGTCAAAAACTGTCAAAAAAAGTCAAAACTGTGACCCCAAAGATGACCATTTGCCGGCAAACCAATTTGCAGGAGATTATATGATTCACCTTAGTTTTCCAGTTGGATCAACAGCTTGTTGGATCTGTAACTGGTGTGGTGGTGGAAGTGTAGGCTGGTGGTGAATACCGTGGTACAGTGTACTATTTTTAGAAAGTGAGGTTTGGTAGCTTATGTTTCTGTGTGGCCAGGGCAAATTGACTTGTCTGTGAAGTGGTTGAGGAGAGGAAGAGGTGGAGGAGGAGCAGAGGGTGAAGTGGAAAAGGAAAGACAGGTAATTGTGTCTCTCGGGGTCGAGGTGGATCTGTCCGTGATCTGACAGAATAGGAAGGGGAAGAAAAGAGAACAGGAAAGCTTCCTCTTCTCACGCTGAGCTTCTGTCGACTCTCAGCAGGAGGAGAGGAAACAGAAAAGGGAAGTATTGACCCAAGGTGGTCTGATTCGTCCTCCTCAGTGAATGAATGGGCAACTGTGTTCTTATCAGACACACTGCTGGTAATAACAGCACTTCCACTACGCCAAAGGCAGTCCAAAGTTCCAGCAGAAAGTAGAATATGGTTCCTCTTCATTTTATTAGGGATATTTCCCTGCCTTTTGACTGCGGGAAAGTTCCGGTTTTAGGTCCTGAGGTAATGTTCTGATGGTCCAGTTAGTACCAGGGCAGTACTGAACATCGCTGACTCACTGCATCATCTTGTGCACAACATTCATTAAGACTTAGTGAGCACTGGTTGTCACTAGGATCAATAATAGGACATGGGAAGGGGAATTAGACTGTAACGTTTTAATGTGATTATGTACTAAAACAGGCAGATAATCAGAAAACATTCCTCAGATAGTCACTAATTTGGAGACAGGCTTGTAGCCTTTCTGGCTGTTCAGTCTCTTCTTGTCACTTTTTAATCAGTCTAATTTGTCTAGTCTTAAAAGGCAAGTTCACAGTTTTTGAAGTCTGTCTTAAAACAATAGTCAGGTGCCCATTGAAACAGTTGTAGCGTGCTGTAATTGTCCTTACTGAATGCGCTTCTGATGTAAGTGAAGGGGGACAAAATTTACAATCCTCTCTCGGTGCAAACATATATTCCAAAGATTAACTTAGACTGCCGGCACCTCATATTAACTTCAGATAAACTTTGGAATATATTTTTTCATTAAGATTAAGGGTTTTGTCCCCCATCACTTCCATTGGAATGTCAGGAAGGGATCTCATAATGGTCAGCATGAACAGGAGGAACAAGTACAACAAGCAAAAACTGTTTCAGTGTACATGTGTGTGTCTTTTGTTTTAAGACAGACTTGAAAGCACGCGAACCTATTCTGGAAATTGTCACCATAAAACTGTTTAAAGATTGGTAACCCATTTCCAAAATTTCATGATCTTACTTGTTCCTTTGTCTTTTCTTTTTCCTCCATGCATGGCAGGAGTGCAATTGAAAAGGGATGTTGTGAATTGGGCCTTTAGGCAGTGCTACTCTCCATCTATAACCTAAAATCAATTGCAGCACGAATTGTATGCAGCCTGCGGGGATGTTCTGCCTGAAAGGCCCAACTCAGGGCATTAAAAAGCATCTGCAAAATTGCAACCCACAGAAGTTCCGGGGCTGGCGTAACAAGCAGGAGATTTTTTACAAAGGGCTGATTACAAAATTAAGAAAATTAAGAAAAGTAATGTGTATGTTTTGTGGTTCCACAACAGAACAACTTGGTGACTTATACATAATAGATACACAAAGAAAACCAGTTGCCACCTGTGTGATGCAGGTGTCCACTTCACAACTAAGGGCTTCATACAAGCCTAAATACTGAAGGTGTCAGGCAGCCGTCAAGAAAATTAATTTCTAAACGAGAGGAAGGCAGAAAAATCCCTTGTATTACTCTGCAGAGCTCTTATTTTTCTCCTTCCCTTCACCAGCACCTTTAAGGTAATCATTCATTGGTGACAGCAATATTACCTGGGCACTGTACTTCCTGAAATGAAAGACCACTCTGAAAACATTCTGACAACCATATAGTATTTGCACCTGATTTCTACCTTAGATGGCATTGCGACCTTAGTACGGTGGGCATGAATGCAACTCAAGCAGAGCCAAGGGCAGTGTTTTGTTCATCTTTCTAACCAGACAGACCAAATCTCAACTTTAATGACTAGACCATCATGAATAGAGACACAAGTAGTCTGTCCTCCAGACAGGCTCTGCAGCTGACAAAGGATGGTGAAAAAATAGCAAAGAAAGAATAACAACAGAGAGGAGATGGAGTGGTCAGAAAAATTAAGTGGACAATACATCTGTCCCTGTGAACTGCCAAATACGCAACCTTTAAGATACTCTTAAACTGAGAACCAAAGAAAGCATGCCTATTGGAGAAAGCAACTTTGTCCATCTCTCTGGCATGTGGGTGCTGTATTACTGCGTAATGTCTCACAACAGATGCTGAAAGCCTAAACCCACAGCAGCAGCACCAATCCCACCCTATCTGACCTAATAGCAAACATAATCTGCTGTTGGGCAGATTAACAGAAGACCACAGCAGCATGGAAATGAGGTTAGGCAGCCGCCAGCGTTTCAGAGAGGCTCTTCATAATCTGCAAATCCCTCCATTGAGGTCACCAGGAGGAAAACTGATGGAGCAATGACTGACTCAGATTTCAGTGCCTCCCATTATGTCCTAACTCAGGTGTTGTCCACATTTCAAGACTGAATATGTTGTAACTACTCAACAATGCTATCCAATTCCATCCACCACACGGTTGAGAAATGTTGTTTTCTTCTACCCGAATTTAGAAGACTAAATCCGTATATCCAGGCCTTGACTATACCATAATCCCCTTGTGCCCGGGTCACTTGTTTGCTGTTGCATTCATACGGTTCTCTCATTAACTCTTGAAGCCAAGAAGTATCATGTCACATTTTAATTATCAGGTGTTGGCGTTTAGGTCGTCATTGTTCACTGGTACATTAAATTACGTCATACACAAAATCATCCAACACCTCACCCCACAGTCACACAAGTCCGTCGGTTGGCTACAACTTGAGCCCCGTTTTTTAGCCTATATTTATTTACATTTTGGTAAATTGGCACCATTAAAAGTATGCCGAATTAGTTATTAGCAGTTCCTGTTTGCAGTGTACCCCTGATGTACAGACAACTATCTCTGGATTAGTTTGACAAGATCTTAAAAATGTGATGATTGTCAGGCAAGTTCTGGAGTGATAAGGAGTGGGGGTTTTTTCTGTTTTTTTCTAAGCAGATGGATGTTAAGTCAGAGATGGTTATATCTGCAGGAGGTGTAAGTTCCACTGAATCTAAAACTATGTGTATCGTGTCTGTATGTTCAGATTTGACTGAGTTATGACTCAGAGTAAGAATTTTAATGCGCCTGTCCCTTTCACCTCACACTGTATATGCCTCACGTCTCACACTGCCACGTCCATTGTTTTTGTATAAAGAACACGTCATCGTCAAATCGCTTACACTGTGGACAAGCCACTGCAGGATGTAAATAATAAAAGCCAGACACACGATGAATTCTAACCTGGTGCTTTGTGTGACAGTTGAAACTTGTACCATTAACTTAGGCAGACTGTACCTAGGGTATTTATTACTTTGCTGGCTATTTCAGGGCAGCTGCCTGGTGTGTAAACCTGGGAAAATTAAATTTTATGAGGCAAAGAGGACCGCCTGCATGCACCATCAGTTGTGGTATCTGTAAAGCTAAAGGCGCCAGTATACTCTATCAGAAGTGCTTGTCACCTTTCAGACGTTGGATTAGGGGGTGATTTGTCCGGCCATTTCTGAAATTTCTTTCTGAAACTGACGATCTGACATTCACTTCGTGCCGTGATTTGTCAGCTGTGTGGAGATGAGAAAGGAACCAGGGTTTGAACTTCTCTCTCTAGCTCTCTTTTTTCAATCTTGACACAATTATTTCTGTCACTCTTTTAATGTGAACAACCTAGTGCAACACTGTGAGTGTCTTCCAGGAGAGACTGAAAATGTGTGCCGTTATCCCCATATTTATCTTGCCTTTGTGTGTGGTCATTCACAACACCTATAAGCACATTTTGTTTTTCTGACACGGTTTGACAACACATCGTATGAACCTAGCGCTGATCAAGTATACCCCGACTCTAAGAGTGGAAACTTTCAGCGAAGCTATGGTGAATGCTCTGTAGGCTGTCTGATTTTGGGAGGAGGTGCAGATTCACCTTAACAGGATGAGTCCCTGGAAGGAGACAGCCCCTGAATTTGGACACAGCTAATATCTCATTTTAGGTAGATTAGGCGACGCGCATGTGTCGGCCTCTATGTCTTATGCAAATACACCCAGACATTTGTTAACTGACACTCTCAGTCTGTCTTTTGTGAATCCGTCTGCAAACACTGACTGACATGTGGCCTTTTGTCATCAGTTAAATAGACCACTAAAAGGCTACATTAAATTTAATGAGGGATCACGCTGCCAGGTGACATAGAGTTACATCCCTGTCTTCTCCGCTCTCCTCACATCTTTCTCTTGCTGTTTCTATACTTTTAGCAGTATGTATATCTTAAAAGATACATTTCTGTTTTGTCGTGTCACTTACAAGACATTTTGGGCCTGTCAGTTAATGAGAGCACGTTGGAGGGAGACAACCCAGCCTGTGTGGATCGTGGTGTTGCTCCTCCAATGTCCTATCAGTGTGTTTGTGCTGTCTCTTGAATATTAATAGAGCGGAAAAGTGCCCAGAGTGGAATGAGTTTGTGGCAGCATGGAGCCTCAGCTTTCTGATGATGGTGATTAGCAGAGTAGAGGAAGGCAATACTCTGCTGTGTAGTACAGCAGAGAAACAGATGACTGTGTTTGGTACTGCCTTATTTTCAGCTCAGTTTCAATGCCTCATCTGGGCTGGCGTGTGTGAGTTGGCTATGAATGTGCATTCATATGAGCTGGCTGAGACAGAACTGGCTTCGTCTTGTGAATACTTCTTGCATTACACTTACGACATTGCACTGTCATTTAACAGATTTAAAGTTACCCTGTGGAGTTGTTATTGTGAACGAATGTATTTTACATTTCTTACAGCATTTCTTTCATTTCTCACAACACATTGTGTGTATCTAGGTCTCACTTGTAAAAGAGGTTTTAATTTCAATGTGACTTCCTAGTTAAATAAAGGTTATAATAGAAGAAAAATGTATCCTCATGATAAATTGTGATAATTAATGTTTTCTTTTTTCCCCCCATTAACTATTACACTTACTTTAATGAAGTAAGGTCTGGCACAAATTAAAGGAAAAACCTGAATGCTTGACCCCTACAGTGAGGTGATCTGGTGGCTCCGTTATGCTGTGGGGGGCATTTTCTGGCATGGTTTGGGTCTATTTGTCCCCTTAGACAAAGTTGTTCTGAGCGATCACCTTTATCCTTTGATGAAACATTTCTATCCTGATGGGAGTGGTCTCTTCCAGGGTGGCAATGCCCCCATCCATAGGGCACGAGGGCTCACTGAATGGTTTGATGAGTATGAAAATGATGTGAATCATATGCTATGGCCTTCACAGTCGCCAGATCTCAAACCCAACTGAACACCTATGGGAGGTTTTGGACCAACGTGTTAGACAGCGCTCTCCACCACCATCATCAAAACACCAAATGAGGGAATATCTTTTGGATGAATGGTGTTCATCCACCCAGTAAAGTTCCAGAGACTTGTAGAGTTAATGCCAAGGCGCATTGAAGCTGTTCTGGTGGCACGTGGTGGCCCGACACCTTACTAAGACACTTTTTCCTTTAATTTGTCACCCGTCTGTATATCCCATGATTGTTTATCACAATGTGTATTTTGATACCGATCAGGATCCAGATGCGTTCTAAACATTTCCTACTATTAAATTAGATAGAAGATTATAGGATCGAGCAGTGCTGACTGAGATTTGTACACCCTAAGAATCCCCTGTCTCCTGCTTCTGGCTGCATGCTTATCTGTTTTCCAATCAACAGTGCGCCTTATTTTTTGCCCAGTATTTACTTAAAAGATTTACTTAGTTATCAGCTCCTACAAATCTTAACGTGACATTGATGTGAATATTTTACTGGGTAACAAAACAAAAGTGAAGACTGAAGTTTCAAGATACTTGTAGCTACTATGGGTACTTTTCGCTCTCAAAGGCATTTCATGGACTTAAATATCCATAAATAAATAAATAAATAGCTGCTTTATTTCAGACCTTCTGGTTATTATTAATCAAGACTGTTCTGTAGTTTTTAGCCATGCTAAATCCTACCAACTTTGGTGATCTCCTGACTTTTCCTGTGGCGCCACCAGCAGGTTGACATTTTTTGGCTTTCAGTGAAATGTCTCAAATGTTGGAGGGATTGCTGTAAAATTAGGTACACACATTCATGTCCTCCTCAGGATTAATTGTAAGAACTCTGGCAATCACAAGAGGCAAAGATTTGTCCAATACATTGGTTTATGACTGAATACCTGCAAAACTAATGACGGCCTCAGCTGTACTTTGTGTTTAGTGCTAATTAGCAAATGTCTGCATGCTAACACGCTAAACTAGAATGGTGAACATGGTAGACGTTATACCTGCTAAACATCAACATGTTAGAATTGTCATTAGCAGCACGTTAGCATGCTGGCATGAGCATTTAGCTCAAAGCACCACTGTGCCGAAGTACAGCCTCACAGAGCCACTAGCAAGGCTGCAGACTTAGTCTTGTTAAGGAATAAGATGAGCCTTGGCCATGCCATGCTAGGGATAGTTGTTCTCTTGGTTGGCCGGTTGTCCTGTTCTTTGGTGTTTTGACCAAATACCTGCAAAACTAATGACCATCAGCCTCAGCTAAATGAATGACTGAACAGCAGCACTTACCGGTAGCTGAGTTTGTTTTGAGCTTTTAGTGCAGTCTTTCAGCCAGAGAACATCCACAATTTGTACAAGTCAAGCCAAGTGGCTATTAAGGAAGAGTGTGTTGTGAATTTAAGGCTTTCCATCACAGAGTCCTTTTATTTGTGTAACCCCACTTTCATTACTCACATGTGATCGCATCCCCCATCTGTTCCTCAAGATTATTCTGTCTTTTTACTCATCATTTTACTGTCTGTCTCAATTACTTTCTTTAGTTTCAGCACCCGCCCACGTTCTGCTTCCATAAAACTAAGCATGTGCACACATTAGCCGAAAAGTTTTCCTCTCTCCTTGTCTTGTTTTTCAAGGTCTTGTTGAGCAGCAAGAAAAGCCCCAGAGGAATATCATGGCGACGTGCGCTGAAATTTTAATCAGGAGGAAATGGGGCGGCACAATCTCGCTTCTTTTTAGTATAAATTTGCACAGATGGACTCTTGCTGCTTGTCAGGTCCTTGTGTGACACACTGAGGGCGTCTGCCTGTGACAGAAAGAGG
Source organism: Oplegnathus fasciatus (assembly GCA_003416845.1). NCBI lineage: Eukaryota > Metazoa > Chordata > Actinopteri > Centrarchiformes > Oplegnathidae > Oplegnathus > Oplegnathus fasciatus. Next base: position 1,065,958 of record NTHP01000183.1, read on the forward strand.
AGAATAAGAGTAGTACAGGGGAAAGAGAAAGTGAGGAGAAGGGAGAGAAGAAGAAGAGAGGAAGAAGGAGTAGGTAGCGCTGAATGGATTTTTTATCGTAGGCTCCTGTACAGCATGTCTGTGTCTAAGCAGAGCCTAGTCAGGGGATGGAAGAATAGGTTATACATTCATTACACAAACAGGCTGAAAAGCGTTCAAGATTTTCTGTGTCATGCTGACCTCGTATACTGCATAGAGGAATGATGCAGGGGTGTATATAAGAGCTTTCATTTGAAGAGAATAAAAAAAAAAAATTAAAATAAACACTGAGTTTCGAATAATTCAATTTGTCCCAAAACTGGCGATGATGTGAAATAACCTGAAATGTAGATATCGAGTGAATCAATGCATTTTTTTCATTGATAAGTTGCGACTATATTGAGTCATTACAGTGTGGATTTTAAGTGGGATCAAATTCAGATGGTTGTTAAAATATTTAAGCCAATGCAGTCTGTTCAAACTGCCATATGTGGTGCGTGCGGTAAATAGAAATGATCCATAACATGTGGTACGGAGGTGTGCACCGCATTTTAATAAGCCACTTTTTAAAGTATTTTTAGTCATTTTTATGCATTTCATTACAGATTTAAAGTTCAACTGAAATCACATTAAATAATCCTTTTGTAGTAAAAAATAATGTCAACATGCTTTTAAGTATATTGTTAATAGTTTTGTCTTATTAAAAGGAAGAGAAAGGGTTTTGGGGGAAATATGAGAAATGCTCATATTTCTCGTGCTAAAATGCTTCTTTCTCAGCCGTCCGGAGGAGCGTGTCGCCGCCTTGTTTGACAGTAGCTGGGCGGCTGCCAGAGTGCCGGTGGGGAACGTGAAACAAAGTAAACAAACTTGGTCTGTAGCTACATGTCATGGGCAGACAGCGTGTTGTTAGCAGTAATTTTGAGAAGTAAGGAGCACACCAGCATCCGACCGGACCCAAGTGACATTTGCAGGTATGTTCACAGGGCTGTACGTTAACTTTTTTCTCACATAGCACTATTGCTACAGAGATTGAAAGTTTTGTAGCACAGGCCACAAAATTGTCGCACGAGTATAAAACGTCTGTTACATAAAAACAACCACAAGTAGTGCAGTTCATCACTTTAGCAGGCATGTGGCTGGTAAAGGACATTAATGTTGCATACAGGACAAAATCTAATCCTCAACAAGAAATGTTTTCTTTATTTACCCATAATAGTAAGTTGCAGCCACATAACACCTCTTGTTATACAAAAGTTCAAGTTTTATTTGTCACATATCATCATACAGGGTATAATTATAGTGAAATGTGAAATAACATATATGTCACACTGTACATGTGAAAGCACCCATATATTACGCTTCAAATGAGCAGGGATGAAAGAGTACTAGAATACTGTACTCAAGTCAAAGTACTGTTACTTTAAAGAAAAAGTAAAAGTACTTGTGTAAAAATGTACTTAGATGAAAATAAAAAGTAGGTCAGTTAAAATGTACTCTGAGTGAATGTTACTTCTACATTTTTAAATGGGAAAGGAGTGTATGGAAAAAGGTTTTAAGATATATGATGCTACTGTTAAATTAAAGAAAACAAAATACAAAAATAAATTAAATTAAATTGAATGTCAACTTGTACAGAAGTGGAACAGCATCAGCAACTTGAGCCCTGGTGTCCAAACCAACAATACATTCCTTTTCTACACAGGCACTTTGCAGCCTGTGAATACAACTGATCATCAGTTATAAATATACAACCACCTTCTTCAGTGTAGCCTCACTAGAACTCACCAGACAAGAGCACAAAACTCAGACAATCAAACAAAAATGACTGACAATAAATAAAAAGTCTATGGACACTGCGGTGGGTGCAACAAGCATTATTAATCCATATAAATTAAATATTCCGACACTTGTGATAGACTCAACAACAGTATAAAACATCACCAAGGCTATAAACACGGAGCTGTATAAAAAAATAAACTCAACAGCAGCTACAGCCACAAACACACATATTAAAGCAAAGGAGAGACTGCACCATTTTTGCACAACATGAAGCGCACATGTAACGCTACGTTGCTAGGCAACCGCTACGTTGCATCTGAAGAGTTTGGTAGTGTGCTATTGTCCTCCCCTGTCTGAACGGCATTCTGCAGGTCTTGCTCAGTTGGTTTCGTTCATTCTCAAAGAATAATCCAGTCCACTCGGCCTCTCTGTCCCACTGTAACCAGTCCATCAGCCTCTCTGTCCACTGTAACCAGTCCATCAGCCTCTCTGTCCCACTGTAACCAGTCCATCAGCCTCTCTGCAGTCACATCAGGGATCATTGTCACAAACAGCAGAAAGGCCTCACCCACCTCACTGAAGGTAAAAGTTCCTCAGTGAATGCAGAAGTCACCTGGAGGATCCACCTTGAGCATATTAGCATTTACCATGTTAGCCAGACCCAGCATGCCTCTGTTGGACATGCAACATCATGGGTGTGTTTGATTTGATTACTTAGCGTGCTCGCCGGGTGGTGCATTAAATCAGTGATTGATTGTTGTGCATTTTTGTACTGTTCACTAACAGCTAGCTGCTAATTACACAGATCCAACCTGCAAACTGAACTTAGAAGTGCACTTTTCCCCTGTGAATATTAGTTTGGTTGCTCGTCCAACAAGCTGAGGTGCAGGACAAGACGTGTGTCCATGTTTGTAAGTTAGATAAGAAGGAGACTTTAGCATTAAAGCTAATGTGGTTGTTGTGTAGCTGCAGCCTGGGCTCAGTGTGACCGTCTGCTCTGCCTGTGATAGAACGTTGACGTTACTGCTTCATGCAAGATTTGATTGGCTGTACGTAGACCGATACTTAATGGTATTCTGTTGAATTAATGCAAAACTAGTTGGCGCCATCATAAAACCAAAAAATATAAAATATAAATTTCTCCCTTTTGGTTTCTGAAGGAGAACACAGAACAAGTGATTGACAGAGAAGATATGTATGCTGTAGCAGACAAAAAAATTCAATTTAATTTCATTTGGACATTTAATCCAGAGAAAACACAAGCAGCCCAAGTTGACCGATTACAGTTATTACCGTCTGCACGAGGTATCCCTGTAGCTGCCGTAGCCTCGATGTATCAACGACGTCTACAGTATGTGCATAAGCTTTGAGACTACGCCAAAATCCCTTAACGCATAGCTATAAATCCACCTTTAATTAGATTTAGCCAACTTCACCCTTCAGATCTTTACTCTGGTTTTAGTCGGCATAAACCCTTGATATTTTTGTCACTTCATAACTCTTATCTTGTGGGGCCTATTCTGTCCCCAGATGGGACGAGAGTCCCTGCGATGTTACTGTGTGAACAAATATTTGTCCCCACAACATGATGCTACCTACTGCACACCTCTGACCTTAACCTAAACCAGCTCAAACCTTAACCCTAAAACCGATGTCCTCACTGTCAGGGTCTGAAACCTCGTCCTCAAAACGATTGAAGTACAAGAGCACAAAGACACTCACACATACCAAGAGTCCTCAAACCAAACCTCTGTGTGTATATACTGTACATTAGTTTGTTATTCAGTAACATATTCCTCTAAGCCAGCAGTCTGATTAATAATTCACAGTATTTCATGCAGTCAGTGGTGCCATTTGTATTTAAAGTGTTTCACTAATTGCCTCCTCCCATCAGGCTAATTATTTCTCCATTGTGCTGTGATCCTGTAATTCACGATGCAGAGTCACTGAAAGTCACTCAGTGTGTAGAATGAGTAAGTGGAAGAAGAAACAGCCTCTGCCTTTGTATGCTGAGGTGCAGTGTATCTGTCTGTATGTGTGTGGTTGTGTATATAAGGCCTCCGCGGAGTTGTGCGTCACAGCATTGATATTCTCCTCACAGGGTCGTCGGGCATGAAATAGAAGAGCACACTTTCTGTGGATAAACTCTCAGCAGAACGCTGTTAGTGAGAGTCTGATGCTCTGGAGAAATCTCTTCGCTGACACTGATGCTGACAGAGTACCGGAAAAAAACTTATTGTGTGTGCTGCACTGTTGTATAACTATGTAACAGTTCTTAAAGGGGCACACCAGCGGTTTTGCAAATTTTACCTCGTTAACCACAAATTTAAAATCACTGCTGACTATTTCTCAGTGTTTCCCACAAGTTGAGGATTCATCTGAGGTGGCCAAACCCTTTGCAGCTTTGGAGTGGGAGGTTTTAGTACATGATGGACGGCTCTTCAGTCAATCTGCGCTTTTAACCGCACTTCCAGACAGATTTCTGAGATTGATAAATAATCAGTAGCAAGATATTATTTGGATGGGCATCCAAAGAAATCTTGGTAATGGGAGATGTAGATTTATTTTAGATTTAATTATAAACTGTGAAAATTAACTTAGACACTTGAAGTTTGCCTGCGATAATAAATCACAATTACCAGTTGATCACATTTTATCAGTTAGGCTATCCAGTTCGGTCATGTGATAATGCAATAGCAGGCAGGGACTATTTATAAATGAACCAAAAGGAGGGGTTCTTTAGACACACTGTGACATTTGAGAGTTTTTAAATTATCCTTTTCACAATTTCCAATTCTTATTGTTTTGCCTCGAGTTTGGTTTTCTCATAAAACAGCTCATGAATTAAGTGTTTTACGCAGCTGACTTTCAAATCTCAGAGGCCCGAGGGTCCTTAAATGCACCAGCAAAGACGCTTTTCAAAATGGTCCCTGCTTGCAGTGTTATACTTTGCGATCATAATGATCAGCTTAAAGATAAAGATAAATGCATTGAGTTGGTGAATGTGATGGATTGTCTGCCGGATCTCCAACAAGTTTCAAGTATCAAGTTAACTTTCATTGTGCACTCAAATGATCTGAAACGATGAATAATGAATTAACGAGTAATTACTCCATGGAAATCAGTCTAAATAGCTATGGTGCGTTTGGACCATGATGGCCAATGCAATGCAGGCAAAATGCAGTAGTGTGTCCGTGTGTGATGACAGCCTTTATGACCGTTCTCCTATGTGCTTGTATGTTTCTACAGGGAGTTAACCGGGTGGGGAAGGACGCTCAGGTGGGACGCGACGGCGTGCGAAGGAAAGACTGGCACGACTATGAAGCAATCAAAAGAGATTCCTCTCGTTCTGGTAGGTCCAAACCTCCTCATAGTTCGTGCTCATATATATTCTGTCAAATATAGATGAGAACTGCGTAACATATTCATCATGTACACAGTTATGCAAAAGTCCCATACACTGTCTTCTCACACACACCATCCTATTCCTTCTCGGGATCTTATTGCTCTCCAGCTCTGCAGCAGTGGTGTAAATCTGTGCTCTGAATGCAGTTCTGCTGTCACAAATACAGTTTATATCTGCTACAATAATCACCAGCTCAGTTTTGTTTTCTGTTCAGGGAAATCAGCTTCTATGCAACCAGTGCAAATTAGTCAAAATGACTCGTTAAAGTTATTTTCCCTCACTTGTTACCTTTTGGAGGGAAAGTGGATAATTTCTGCTTAATGAATCATGTGTGTCTGTGAATGATGAGGGTTGTTTTTGTTCTCCGGGTGTCCACAGCTCCCTGCTTCTCCTGTAATCTGTAATAAATCTGCACAATATGAAGCTGTAAAAATATGAAACTGTCTTAAGCAGTTCAGCCATTCGAGTTCATTTTGATTTCATCATGTTTCATCAGTGGGTTTCTTGCACTGAATGTCCAATCTTTAATTTATACAGACCAGGGTTGTAAACAAACATGTTGTACTTAGTTTTCCAACTTCAGCTTTAACCCACTACCTATTATTATCCTATTTTTAGTTTTTGGACTTTTGCTGTATGTGTTCAGTCAAAGATGTTTGTGCTTTCTATGTTTTCGTTGTTAAATTGATCTAAAGTTTAAATCCAGATAGCTTTAAACATGGATCTGAAGGTACATTATGGCTATCACCGTTCCATGGGGAAAAAGTTTCAAGTTCTGTCTTAATATGTCTGGTGTGTTTTTTATATTTAGTTTTTGGTGCACTGTTCTTTTGGTGAGGACTTTCAGCTGACATGTCACGTTTTTGCTGTTTTATTTTCTTTTTTTTATGATGAAATTGGCCCTATTTTCCATTTATATATTGGCATATTGGCATTGGTCTTTTAAAAAGACCTGTAAAAGTAGCCATGAGAAAGCTTTTGGTGGGTTCTATACATGATGGGATTTTTTTTTTAGTGTGTGTTCACTCTCAAGAGCAAAAACCTCCTCACTCGGTTTTGTCTGATGGCACTCCCAACCTTTAGGCTTACTACTTCTAATAGTTTGATTTAGTTTGATTTTACCCACTTGATTTATTTCCTTTTTACCCCCAAGCAATTAAAGTTAGCTAATGTTTTGAAGGGTGTGTAGACTTTTGATAACTGCTGTACAGTATGTGTGTCTGCAGAAGAGATACAGTGTGGTGGAACTTGATAGTGAAATCTGTGTGTGTCTGATGCAGGTAACGGTGAACAGGGGAAGCCGTTCCCCCTGACAGATGCTGACCGGGTCGACCAGGCCTACAGGGAGAACGGCTTCAACATTTACGTCAGTGACCGGATCTCCCTCAACCGCTCCGTCCCTGACATCCGCCATCCAAAGTGAGTCGTGTGTGTGTGTGTGTGTGTGTGTGTGTGTGTGTTTGCTTAGGGAGTGAGACGGTGGAGGGACAGCGAGAGACGAAGCATCAAGATAAACTATTGGGCGTGGCTAGTTTTAACTTAAGGAACCAAAGCACATGCTTTAAATACATTCATATGTTAACGGAGTTTTAAATTGGACGGCTCTAACATCACTGTACTTCTTCAAGGTTCCTCCAACTACATGTGTCATCAGGGTCATAACTACACTTATATATTGTAGCTCAACTATTACTACACTGGGCTGCTTGTTAATGTGAAACTAGAAAGGTCATTTTCGGATGCATTTGTCATCAAAAAATTGACTTAAAAAATTAGTTTTGGAGAAATCTTGACTTTCTAATTGCTTTATCAGGTCACCAGTGTTAGTTAAATCACCAATATATCAATGTAGGTGTGTTATGACTGACAGTATTATACAGATTTTTATGATGTAACTACGGCGATTGATGATTATAAATATTGATAGACTGCCTACAACTTACGGACCATGTATGTAGTTCTCTTCTTGTCTCAATCTGCCACATCAGTCATTTTTATGGACTGTGCAACGGTGACCAGATGAAAAAGCACTTCCTTTTAATATTTCCAGTGGTGCCCAGTAACCTCGGGCAAAACTGCTTTTTTTTCTACAAAAAAATAAATCTTATGTATTTGTATGAGCAGTTTCATCTGAATAGGGGCAGGAATGGGCCACAGAGGGCCGAGAGTCTGCAGGTTTTCATTCCAGCCAAAGACTGCAGCAGGTTATTTCACAGATTGGCACTCCATCAACCGGAGAGGAAAAATGAATCACCTGGTGCAGCCTTTGGTTGGATTGAAAACCAGCAGACTCCCAGCCCTTCGTGCCAGATGGTTGTTGTTCCACAAAAATAAGATTGACTATTGGACGAGAGGCCAGCTTGAGTGCAGGACTGACCTGGGAAATCTGTTTTTAAGTGAAGGAGACAGAAGCAGGGAGTCAAATAGCTGATACAATTCTGAGTTTTCTGATGAACAGACAGCTGTTTGGATTGTGATAGAAAAATGTGGGCATGACTGTTTCTATACATGCCTTTTATGTTACAGGTGTAAGGACTTGTTTTGGTCATTTTGAAATTGCCAAAATTAGTGCCTTTAGAGTTGTCTTCAGAGCTGTAAAGTTGAACATGGCGCACACCTGACTGCTCTGAGACTTGAGAGCTTTTGAGAGCAAAAACACTCAAGTCTCATCTTCTTTACCTGCTGAAATCCCAGGACAATAAAAAAAAAAAAGACAGACTGGCCTAACACAGCCACACAGCGTGAATGTTTAATTAGTACGCCTGTGCATTGAAACAACTTTGTCTCAGCTATGTAAAAAATGCTATTAACACATGAAAACATGTTCAGAAATATAACATATTGTGTCATTTTAATGGTCTAGTAGTTTAGTACTTGAAAGACTTAGTCTAAAACTTAGACTTAAACTTTCCTTGGAAGACTTAAAAACACTCTGCCTTTATATTTCCAGCCTAAAGGTGTTACAGCATCAAATATGACAAATGTGAAGCAAATAATGAATTGTACAACACAAATTGTGTGCCGCCAGTAGTTGCATTGGACCCCACTTCCTCCTCCTCTAGTTGTGAAGGGATGACAGTGGCGCCAACACCATACCCTACTTATAGCATTGTTTACACCTTTATTTTCCATGCTGGATCTGTCCCAACTCATTACAACAAGCACTGTTTGGAACAATTGTTCCAATTATCAACCTGCCCAGTCTATTCACAGGAGAGATGTAGCTTTACACTGACGGAAGCTGATTACACACCACATAACACCTATGTACTTATAAACTGTGTTCTTGACAGCAATTATCAGTGTCATTGATGTCCCCCTCTGTGTGCAAGGTGTGAAGCACTGATGATAGATGTGTGCTGCGTTGCACTTGAGCAGCTTTTAGTCTGACTGCAGTGGGACTGGGGTCATTTTCCAAGGGGGTGATCCTCGGGAAGAAGAAGAGTAAAGAGAAAAGGGGAAGCAGAAAGTCCAGTTTTACCACATTGGTTATAGTAGGACAAAAGTTTCTGCCATGTTTATTGTACTCCACGATATGAAACAGTTGGATGGAATGATTGACATATTGATGATTTAGCTAAACTGTGGCGATAGATGAAAGGCCATAGTGTCGTTATAATCCAAAGGGCTCATTGCCTTGGGAGCATGAATTTAAATGGGAAACAAATTATCTGGCGACCTGCCTCTTGGCGGATAAAAGAGGGCAAAATGAGTTTGTTTTTTTTGCAGGGTAGGTGCTGCTTCTTGTTGAGGGGAGTCAGTTGAGGTGGTTTGTGCATTTGATCAGGATGCCTCCTGGATGTCTCCCTGTGGAGGGAACATCCAACTGAGAGGAAACCCCAAGACCCTAACCCCCAGAACACACTGTAGGGTTTATGTATTCCATTTGGCCTGCAAACACTTAAGGACCTAAATGTTCGCAGACGAAATGCACCTTAGACAAATGCTAACTTGTACCACGTCTTTACATTGTAAGTCTGAGATGTCCACTGTATAGATAAATCTATCATACAAGAAGTCACTACTTCCCTTTTCATCAAAGACTTGAGGCATACATTAAGCTCAGCATTATACCTCCTCTTTTAGCAGAATAAAGTGTTTAGGAACAGACGCTGTGGAGACATGATGAGCCATATGGACCTGTGGCTACAGTACACACTGCTGGGTTTCTTCCAGCTCTCCTCTGACTCATTAAAGAACAAAATACTGAAAATAAACACACCAGCAACACTATAAATAACGTCTGCTAAACAGCTTCAGACCTGTTGACCCGATTCATCACAGATCAGCTTTCAGCGCTTTCCCTCTACCTGACAAGAGCCTTTTTTTGACCTCGCCGTCACTTTCATGTGGAAAGCAGTTTTAAATGTTTTCTCTCTCAAGAGCTCTTCCGGACAACACTTGCGCTCCCATTTTTCCCTCCATATCTATAAATCCCCTTGCATCTTGTGATCTTATGAAGCATTATCCACCAAACATGTTTCCATACAGTTATCCAACCATCCTCCACCAATATTGCAACAAACGCTGCAGCCCATTCTTTCAAACTAATAGATGACAAAAAATTATTTGTACGTTCTCAAAGCTGTCAAGGGAAAACACTAAGCTTGAGCAGCCATGCAGCCTTTGCCACAATTATTAACGGTCAATAGATACATTTACGATCGTTGCTTTGTTATTTTGTTGTGTAACACTGTTGGACGTGTCTTATGCAACCATTGCTCTTCTCTTTAATGGTAGTCCTTGATGAGCAGACTCTGTGGTTTATAGGAAGCAAACATTTGCAGCTTATTTTTGACCAACGAATGGCGGTCATTCGTCTGACTCGACAGACAAAGGACCACTGCGTCCAACACTGAAATCCTCTCATCAGGTTCTTCACAACAAGCCTCCATACCAGGACCCACACACATCACACAGGACAGACAGGGGTAGGGGGTGGCGCACTGAATGGTGGAGGGGAGCAGGTGTGTCTGTTTGATTGGTCAAAGTGACAGCAGAGTGACAGGTGTCTGACAGCCAGGTGCCACATCAGTCCTCAGTGAGCCCAGACCTCCTAACAGCATTCATTCATTCATTTCACTCTCACTCACTGACTGAATGACATGATAGAGAGACAGAGAGAGGGAGTTTCAGGCAGCCAGACAGGCCTGAGAGACTCAGAGATAATTACTGTCTCTACAGATTCCTCTCTGACTTCTCAGAGAGAGAGAGAGAGAGAGAGAGAAACAAAAGGGAATGGGATGGCAGGGCAAGCCAGCAGGTGCTATGCTTCATTACATCTTATTAAAAGAGCAACACATTGTTCAGGTTGGGCTGGTTAAGAGCACTGCAGTACACTGAAGAAAAGGGCAGCGTCACTGGTCCCTGAAGATTTTCTTCCCTACTTGTTAATTAGCATTTGAAAGAAAATGAAACACACTCAGTAATTTCATAAAACTATATGGCTATGTTATGGCCAAAAGTTATAGTAAATATTTGAACTTATTTTCTGAGAAATCTGTTTGGTCTTTTGAAGGGAATTAAATACTACACCGCCCCTGAGCCTTCCTGGCAATTATTATGAAGACTATACAGCCGAAACCAGACCAAAAAGGGCTCTCGTATACAATGTATCTAAAAACGTAAAGAAAACGTAAAGTATAATAAACTTCACCATGACTGGATTAACTCCCTGCTTCATACAGGGAGAATGTAAAAGAATGCAATCTTTAGCTTGCCAATATGCTAATGTTACCTGGTATAAACATGCATGTAAACAGCTATTGGATGTTAACACATTGATGTTTAGTATGCTAGCAAATTTGCATGCTAAACATTACATTAAATCTTAAAAGCACTTTTTAACTGGAGTTTTTAACTGGTTATGAAACAGTCTCAATTTAATACCGATGCCTCTATATGACCCACATAAGCAAACGAGACCAACAGCGAGAAGGTTGGCTATTTCCTTTAGTTTCTAATAGTTATTCTTACCTGCCACCGGGTCGGATTTTTCCACGAAATCAGACGAAACGGCGCCGGGGTTTGCTCTGGCTGAATTCGAGTTGCTTCAACCGCTAACTGAAGGTCCGTCTCCGGAGCTGCCGCCCGTTCTCCTCCTGGCGAAGTAGTCTCCTTGCGGCAGGGAGTGAAGCGAAGGGAACATGTAACCCAGAACGTTAGGTGAAACACTACCGCCTTTGTCCACAGGGACCGCCAAAATCAACACAAAATGAAAAGTTCCATTGAGCTGCTTTAAGTGCAGCACACATCTGTTGTGGGGCTTTGAGTCATTTGACACACAACAATGGTCGCACATTCACACCTCATTCATGTTTCTGTTTGGCTGTTGATTGGTCAAGTGAATATGTATGTAACGTATGTTAGCATTACCATGTTAACATTTTTACATGCTAACATGCTAATCTGAAGCATGTAATGTTTACCATCTAAGCCTGTACACGTACTGATCATGTTATGTTGGGACCAGTTTCAAAGTACAACTGAGTCTTGATGGTAATTGGGTCATGTGAGAGCTATCCTGGCATATAGTGTTAAATAAGTAGAAATTATAATCTGTTGGTGTTTCATAGGAAGAAATCCAGTAGTTATTTATGTTTCACTTTGGACCAAAATGTTGGACCAACCAACCAACATACCCCTCCCTGGAGCCACACTTCTAGCTTGGCTAAAAATATGGTTATTTAACAGGGATGACACACTCTGGTCTACTTCCCTCTCTCATTTCTTTATTTGGTTTCATGTGTTTGTGCAGCTGTAAACAGAAGCTGTATGCTGAGAAGCTTCCCAACACCAGCATCATCATCCCGTTCCATAATGAGGGCTGGTCATCGCTGCTGAGGACTGTTCACAGTGTGCTCAACCGCTCTCCTCCGCAGCTCATAGCAGAGGTCATCCTGGTCGACGACTTCAGCGACAAAGGTACAGAGGACACAGAAGAACACACCTGCGCCACTGTGCACACACACACGCTCACACAGATAATGGTAATAACTGAGACTTTTAGTGGACTGCGGCATTGTCTCTCTCTCTCTCTCTCTCTCTCTCTCAGAGTCAGTGTTTCAGGAATGTATCTTACCAGCCCAGTCGGTCATTAATTAACAAACCCTGAGAGCAGCTAGCATTGTTGAGCTCACAGCTCTTCTCTTGAATGTGTGTGTGTGTGTGTGAGTGTGTGTGTATACGTGCCTGTAAACTTTGATTCTGCCGATGCATCAGTGCAAACTTTGCTGTTTTTAATTGCTGGATAGTGGCTAGTCACTGCTGCTAACTTCTGATTGAATGGTGGTTCGTTATTGACCACTGAATGTATAGTATAGTACTTTAGTATATTGAGTGGAGCTAAAACTATGGTAATGCCAACTAAACTTTACATGCAAGGCATCACGAAGTCAGCATGCTAACTGTGCTCATATTACCAAGCTAGCTTCAGGATGATGATGATGATGTGTCAAATGTTACATATTAAACATTGGTATGTTAACATGCTGTGAGAATGTGCTTGTGATGCCATTAACAGCTGAATACAGATGTAGCATTCAGCTTAAAGCACAGCTGAGCCCGGTGATGTGATGTGATGTCTGATACCAGAGCTTTCAGGCTTGTTTCACCATTTCTGAAGCGTGGCGTTTGCACCACTCTGTTAGAACTTACTTCAAAATGCAAGAATTATGTGACTGGTGTTACGGTTTTGTCAGTGAACTTGTGAGTGATTTTAATCTGATCTGAACCACTGTGGTGCACTTCTTCCGGACAGAGTTTACTGAGTCTTGCAAACTTTCCACAAAGTAGGTTTTAGTCATGGTGGAGTCAGTAGCGACTGCACAAGAACAGTTACTGTAATAAACCTAGATTTGGTTGCTGATGTAGCCGATACAACACACACTAATTATATCTGTCCGACTACACAGTGTGTCCGTAAGCACCTTCACTGTCTCACAAAATCATATGAAGCTGACCCTTGAACTATATTCTGTAAAGCTGACAGGATAATTATAGAGATATATAAAGATACAATAAAGACTTGGCGTGCTCTGGTCTGATGAGTTCTTAACCTTATTTTTTAACCTTGATTTTTGTTTCATTTCTGTTCCAACATTTCCTATCAATGATATTGTCAGAGGAAATGTACTATCCTCCAATGTGAAAATCAGTAGAAAACGTCTGTCAACATAACACGCACATCCCCCAAAGCAGAGGAATCGGACCAGGACCTGAGATGTCCTAAAATGGCCACTGTACGACTGTAACCTTTCCTCTGGCGACACCCTAGGTCCAAACTTTAAATTTTTGTCCCTCTACTGGTAAAGATTTAGGAATAGCTTATACCTTATACCTTTTTCACCCATCCAACACTTATCCTTTAAATGTTTTTGAACATGTCAACAAATTTTTGTACACTGAACGTTACATTTTTTGGTTTGTATTTTTATTATAGAACTGAGACTGTGGATTGTTTTTCAAAGCAAAGCCTCAAGCTTCCTCACAGGCTACATGAATGAATGAATGGTCATATTATTATTATTATTGTGTTTGGGGCTAAAGACTGCAGTGACCTCTGAACAGATGGTGATGATGAGGGCATTGTGTGACCCTGCTAGTGTTAGCGAGAGAAAAATCCACTTTCTGGTGTGGATTGGTATACCCACACAGGCGGCTTAATCAGTTTGAACTCTGGAGTTCACTCTTTGAACCCTTACATAATAAATCGGGGGACAAGTGCAGTATTATCTCCCGGGTCTGAGCGGAGGAGAGAACAAGATATTTATCATTAAGCCCGGTTCACAGCCACTGTGTGAAGCATAATTTCCTGTTCACTTTTCCATTTCCCTAGATATTAAATAATGTAGTAAAAATATATGAAGAGAGAGAGAAAAAAAGAAAGGATATGAATAAATATTTTCATTGATCATCCATAGGTGAAGTATGTGCATATGTATATCAGTTGTGTGTTTTTGTGTGTGACTTTTTTGCTCAGTGTTACAGCGTCAGAGGGATACATGGGGCCCTATTTTACATGTGATGCACTGACTGTGTGGGTGTCTCCGAGCTCACCTGCTATGTTGGTTCATGTACGTATGTGCAGTAGCGTGAATGCAAAAGGGCTGGAGGGCGTGGTGATAAATAAACTTGTTGACAAAATCACCAAACTGGAAGCTGAGTGACACTGTGCCAGAGACAGATGTGGTTCTGAGACGTCTCTTCTCAGTACGATGTTTAAGACACATTTTCCACCAAAATACCAACAACTCGCTCGCCGCTGCCTCATTTGAATGAACCTCCCACCTGTTTGCGCCTCTCCTCTCACCTGTGCACCGTGCGCTCTGCCCTGGGCACCAAAATACCACACAGATGTGCAAAAGCAATTTCAAGGTCAGGAAAATACAAAACGGTCGTAGCGCTGCTTGTGCTGTTTGTTGCGCTGCCGTGAAAATAGGGCCCATGGTGCTGCAGATCGAGGTACATGCTCACATTTTATCAAACCCTCTCAGTCACTTTTCTTGATGCTGATAAACAATCTCTCTGCTCCATGGCAGCATGCAAGCCCGCAGTAATACTGATGCCCTGTTACATTAATTGATGCTGTTTTGTTTTGGTACCTCACAGCTGACATGAGGAAGATAAACAATTGATGAGATGTTTTTTCGGAGTGCAGTTATATTTTCTGAGGTGCTAATTAGTACCCGGTTTCTATGTCGTGTAATTATAGCCTTGCTGCAGAGCGGTGTTTCAGGAACAGCCTCTTCTCTCCTTTTAAAATCATAATTAATACAAGTATTCATAAATGACTCAAAGGACAGCTGATGATTTATATTTGTCTGTATGCTTGGTGTGCTCTGCTGTAGTTGACTTTGTGTTTTGTTTAGGCAGAAAACTTTTCTTTGGGTTCAGGAAAGTCTCTGGTGGATTGTGGACTTCTTTTCATTTCAAACTGTTTTACCTTCTCATGATATCATCAAGTGTGCTCAAAGTGTGAACCCATGCTAAAGGTGTACGGTGTTTTTAGGTAAACAGGATGTCTAAGAAACAGAGAACAGAAGAGCAGAGTACGAGCTGTGAGGAGCTCTGAAAGTGTCAGTTGGGGATCGTTGTGCGCTGAGGATCATCAGATTCAAGGCGGGGGTCAGATGGCTTTCATTGGGAGTCTATATTTGTTTATTCCCCAATGTGCACTGCTTCTCTATTTCTTTTCACTCTACAAACTACAGTACTGTAGCTGCTCGTTCCAACCTTAAATGAAATCGGGTCTCTTTTAAGCTTAGAAGTTCTAAAGAACTAGTTTGAATTTAAAAATGGGTTGAAGACATGAGCTTCTGTTTAGTACTAACTGAATGTTGACTTCAACAGTGGCTACAACTACAAGCTCTCGTGTAGAACAATGGTTCACTGTACATAAGTTGCCCGTGTGCTTTCAGTTTATTGTACCCTCTGAAATTCTTGTTTTCTGCCTGTTAGGGCTTCACAATTTTGGATATGAACAGTTACTGTGTTCCATAGTGAGGTTTATGGCATTTACTTTATGCATCTCTTTCTGGTAATAAAACCGTTTCATTGAACTTAAAACATGTGATATTGACAGAGCTCTGTCACATTCACATTCACACCCCAAACATCTATAAATAAAACTTGCTTAAATATACAAATCTTTAAATCAAAATAAGACTTTCCCTAAATGAAATGGGTATATTTCCTTATATCTTGATATAATTAAAATATGACTCAAACATAATATTATTAATATGTCTCCACAGCTTAGTTACAGGATTTATTCCTGCAATGAATATGCAGTAATGCTACTCTTGTAGGAAAATACATATGCTTATTTTTTTAGTGTTTAGATACTTTAAATGTCAATATTGCAGTTGATGAAAAGCCTCTCTGTGCCTCTATCATTGTTCAAGGTTTGTACAAAATAACTAGTCTAGCAATAAGCTTCTGGTCTTTGATTCTGAGGGACTGGCAATCAAAAATTGAGGTTTACCTTTAATGTTTTAAATGAACTCAGCTTTTTTTCTATTAAACTTCACCGTGGCTGCAAAAGCCTCGAACACTTTTCGCTCCTCTCCTCCGTAGCAAGTTTAAGGCTTTAAGCTAAATTGGCCTCCTCTCCTTCACACCAGCTGAGACGCTGCCCTGCAGCTCGAGCAGCATGAAATGGATAAAATGTGATAATGTCATTTAGTCTGCTAAAAATTGTGAATACAATATGAGTTACAGTAGAATGCAAGCTTATTGTATTTTTTTCAGCACTTGTATTACAAACGTATGAACTAATCAGTCTTTCTCTTCTTAATATCTTTATCTGCCTACTTGTTTACACATGACTAACTGCACAGCACTGCTTTCATACCATCTGTTTGTTCTCTCCAAACACACCCTGGTTCTCTCCTCAGTCTTCAGCTAAAAGGTGTTTGAGCTCATTTGCTTCATGCTGGTCTCAGACTTTATAGTCCATGTTGGTGATTTTGCATGTTATTCCATTAACTAAAATAATTAGTATTTTTACATTACTGCTGACAATTCTCTTTACTTGTAGTTATGAGCAGGAGGGAGTATTCAGGGGGGCTTCAGTGTCCAAATATTGAGAGTTGGCTGGTGAAAAGAACAAATTAAATGAGTTATGTTGTTAGAAAGTTGAACAGGAGACAAATACTAAGCAGACCTGGGAGTTGTAAGAGGTATAATGTTTAGTGTGAATTAGTGTGCTCAACATTACAAAGGTTGCTGGGAGCTGACTCGGGTGTTCTTGAACACAGCCGCACATTTTCAAAATGGTCATTGTTTGGAACTGCAATACCACGTGACAATGCAGTTAAAAAAAAAGCCAACTTAATTTTTACTGTGATACCTCAAGCAGGGCTCTCTGTAAGCTGATTTTACTGACCCAGACTGAAACAGACGTAATCCAACTAGGTCCGATCAGTCGTCACGCCCAAATCATATCTATAATCGGATATACAATTGTAATGTTTGTTCCCGCCATAATCAGATTTCTCTTATCCTGACCTTATTTTTATTTATTTCCCGAAGCATTTGGACTGACAGCACAGTGAGAGGACAGTGAAAGAGTACACAGTTGTTCTTTACAATGCAAATGTATCAGATTCTACAAAGAATCAACTCTTCAACTGTGGTAACAAACTTATTTAATGGTTCTGTATGTAGCATTCAGAAAATGCTCATTAGCAATGACACCTGTGGCCGTTAAGTCAACTGCAGTCAGCATCCTGTTGCTCGCACTCGCGCATCAGCCAAAACAGTGACGTGACACACACGAGACTGGACGTGATTGACAGGCATCATGTAGATAGCTTGCTTTTCAGTAAAGTCGTTTAAAAAATGTTGGTAGCTTGCTAGCCAGCTGTATCAGTCGCTGTGTGTCTAGCTTTCGCCAAGAGGCTCAGCAGCGTCAGCAGAGCTACATTAGCTGGATGAAAACGCTAACAGTGAGTGAACATAGGTGGAATATTATAAATAAGATGTGTTTCCGGTGTCGAGTTGTGAGTCCGTGTTGTGGTGGGTGCCGGTCGTTTGTTGACGTTAGCTTAACGGACTCCACTTACTACAGCGGTATGATCCCAAAATAAACAGATTTTAATGTGATTTAATTTCGATCAAAAGGATGCCAAAATAACTACATCATGATGCCGATTCGTAAAAAGTCTGAATCCATGCTCTGTTAGGTCTGTCCGCAAGACAACAAACAACTTTTAAAATGCTTGTTTTCTGAATGGAGTTCAGATCGATCCGGGCTATGCTAACATTGTAGCTGCTCCATCAGCATTATCATTATTAGCAAAATAACGTCATCTAAATTCTGTATAAATATGGAGTAGTATCATAGAGCTAAGTAGCTAGTGTTGCACACTGTTAGCACTGTAGCGGAGCTGAAGAGAGGAAAGGGAGCCGTCCAGAGTTCTTTACGTAGAAATCATTCCACAGGGTGTGACAGTCAACTGAGAAAGTCGGGGAAGGTCTCATTTTTTAAGTTATATTTTTAAGTTTTTAAGTTTTTAGTTACAATCCGTCCACACATTAGCAACAAGAAACGATTAAAAAAGATTAATAATACATGTAAATTGTTACATACAGCCCCTTTAAAGTTGTATACGAGGATGTAACGCTTTACGTATGGATCTTAACCCAACACACTGCTATCACAGTGATATTTTCCTGTCTGAAGTGCACATGTGGACATATAAAAAGCTGTTTTGAAACCCAGTTACACGTATACATAACCAAGAAATCAGGTTTCCCCAGGAGAAGCCATGTTTTTGTAATCCCCAAATCCTGTTACCGAAACCATGTTTCTCGTTCACAAGATGATTAAGAAATCAGGTTAGCTAACTGTAACCCGGTCACTTAAGTGCATGTAAATGCATTGACAAAAGGAAAAAATAAAAAAAGTTCTGTTGGGTTTTGCAGGCAGATGTCTTCTGCACAGACACACGTAGCCGGGCAGCAAATTAAAAGACACCTTCAAAGTTGTAATTTTGAATAGCACAGTATGCAATCTGTTAGGAGGAAGCAGTTTCACACACTTTTCTTCACAAGCTGTTCTTTTGCAGAGCAACGTTTGGAGAAAATCTCACCTGTGATTTCAAGGTGATGATTAGAATTTCCTGCTCCACCCACGAGTGTGCAAAAAAACTGAAATGTCATCTGGCAATATTTACATCCATATTCATCTGTTTTTCAATACGTATCACCTCGCTAATGTAAAATGATCTAAATCTCTCCTCGTTCTCTATGCTCATGCCCTTCCTCACTCTACCTCTCTCACTCTCTCTCGCCCCCCTCTGTGTTGTCGGAGCAGTTCATTGAAGCAGAACACTGACTCACAGATAACATGCAAACACTGAAACCTGCTGTTTTCATCTCTTCTCTTCCCCTCATCTTCCTTAATGTCTCTTTTCTTTCCTCTTCTCCTCTTGCTCATCTTCTCTTCTCTTTTTTTTCCTGCATGTCTGTAGTCTCTTTTCTATCTCTTTGTTTCCTTTTTGTCTTTTCTGGATGTCTCTTATCTTTAGCGCGTTTGTCTATTTCTTGATGTCTACCCTGTTTCATCTCCTGAAGTCTCTTCTTGTTTGTTCTTCTCTTTTCTCACCTTTTAGTTTGTGTGTGTGTGTAACCATTGTGGTGTGGTGAGTTTTTTTTCTACAGTTTCTGTGCTTGAGTTTGAATTGTGTTCGTGATGTGTTGTTTTTCTTTTTTAGCGTTTCTTTATATTTGACTCATTTCAATTATCTTCTATTTTCCTACTGTCTGTTTTTCCTTAATTGTCTCCTTTGATTTGTCTTTTCCTCTCTTTTTCATGGGCATGGCTCAGTAGTCTCATTGTGACATCTCCCCCATGCAAAACTTTGTCTTGTTCCATTTGTTATCTCTTCTTAATGTCTTTTATCCCTTGTTAAAAATCTGTTAACAATATATTGGCAAAATTACTAATAATTTCGGATTAAGATCCCTTAAATTTGGAGATAGAGAGACTAGACATACACTGATCCAATGTCTTCTTCCCCAAAGTACTGTACATAAACCAAAACTAACCCATACAACAACATAGCTCCTCTGTAAATGCTAAAATGTACTGAAATGTCAGTAATAAGATGTAACATCCGTCGGCAACATCAGACGGGCACCGGCCTCTAGAAGTTTCCTGCCGGTCCACTGTCAGCGTGTCGCTCACAATGCAAATGCGAGGATTTAATGGCGATGAACTAAAGTGAAATGTAGTAGAGTAATGGCAGCTTGTTCACTTCCTCCCTCGATCTGTATTTGTCTGTACCCAGTCTGTTTAATAGAGACACTGTTTTTCATTTACCTAAAAAACATTTGGCATTTCCGCACCGCTTTTTCTTTTTTAAATTGTCAGCCAGCATATACGTTGATACCACTATATCATACGTGAGAAGCTACAGTATATCCTACCTATCTGGCAATCCCTGAAATTGCTTGATGTCCTCCTGGATCCATCCTCTTCACTTTTGTTTACAATCTACAATTCTGTCATCAAATTGTATACACTGTAATATTATTGTTGATTTTTTCTGTACGCTCGACATCTGTTGCATGTCTGTCCATCCTGGGAGAGAGATCCCTCCTCTGTTGCTCTTCCTGATGGTTTCTTCCACTTTTTTGGGGGGGAGTTTTTCCTCATCCGAATCGAGGGTCTAAGGACAGAGGGTGTGGTATGCTGTACAGATTGTAAAGCCCCTTGAGGCAAATTGTGATACTGGGCTATATAAATAAAAATTGACTTGACTTGACTACAGTAAAATTGCCATGCTGATATATCAGTCGGGCTCTGACAATGATCTTTAGTTGCAGCCCAAGTTGTCTTCTATCCTTCCTCTTTTTCTCTTCTCATTGCTTCTGTTCCTGTTTTTCCTCTCTCTTCTGTTCTGTCCCACTTGGACTGTGTTATGTGTGGGCGTGATATCTTTCTCTTTCCGGGATCAGATCAACAAAGCTCCTAAATCTGACTCCGGCTTCAGTGACTTCTGGGATTTTTGGTCTGTCATGTTACAGACCTAACTTCTGCTCTCCCTGCTAATCTCTGCTGCTATTGACTTGGACAACTTTACTCAGTGGAAGATTGTTGGCAACTGTAAATGTCAGGTTTCAGTGTCAGTCCCTCAATCAAAGAGCAAGTGTTGTTTCTTTTTTTTCCAATTCCCTCTGGCATTCAACAATCATAAAGGTAGAAATTCATCATAGAAAAGGCAGAGGGACCAATTTTTCTCCCACAGTAGTCTCAACAGAAAATAATATAATGGAGCCACAGCACCTGCTGAGTTTTGTGTAAGGGCTAGGACAGATTTCTATTTCTTAGATATGTTGATTCTGGTCCAAAATGAAACCTCTCTTCCCTGGATGGAAGGAAATACCATTAGTTGAGCTGTCATTGCATGCCTAAGTGAAGTACCATGCGCACTTCGTTGATGACTAGAAGCGGATGCTGGGAGCTGGGCAAGAACCAATGAGAACTATAAGTTTTATTATAAATAAAAAACTGTATCTCTTAAAGGTGTATTCTATGATTCTGGAGAAAGCTTGTTGAAATTTTAACTCAACAGCCAAACAAATACACCCTTCTCTTCAGTGTGCCTTCAAACTCTCGTGAGTAACTCACAGCATTAGTTTGTCCTGTGTAGGAGCACGAGTTGTGACATATTATACCGAAGTGTTTGGTGGAAACGCGGCTAAAACGTCGGTATTTGACGACCTGGATTGGTGGTCCTACCCGAGTCGCTCTGTTTGTTTCCCATTTACAGAGCCAGGGCTGTGTATGAACACCAGACTGTTTTTTTTCAGCGCACACACAGAACGGACCGTGAGGAGATATTCACTGAATTTGAAAAAACTCTTTTGGATTAGAATTTTTCTTTTTTACTACCATATTGTACAAGTATGTTAAATTATTAGACACACCATGAACAGCCTCTTTACTTCCTTAAAGCTGTCTTAATCAATATTTTTGTATTGACAATGGATGAAATTACTACATGTAATGTGAAAGGTGTGGCTCGTCGTGATGAACCTGCAGAGATCATCCCCCGACTCAGCAGCTTCTCAGATCTCAGATATGTGGAGCATTTTAGCGTCTTCCAGTTCACTGTTTTGGTGTCACAGCCCACAACTTTACTGTTTTGGTTCCCTCTCACTGTTCTCATCACCCGTGTTTCCAGGAGCAGCGGGCAGCTTTTTTCAGCCAAAAGTCTCTGATAAACCCACTGTACGCTACGTGTCCAGCACCAAACGACAGATAGGCAAAGTTAGCGACTAGCTGGTGAATATAGTGGAACATTTAGCAGCCAAATGTTTCCATCATGGTAATTCAGCTTTGATTATCAGGGTATACTGGTACAGGATGATGGCACCATTAGAGAGTTTCCCAGGAAGTTAAAATACCCATTTCTTGGTGTCTTTAAAGTTATAATCTCAAAGATTTTCATTTAAATAAACGTCTGTTAAGTCACTATTTATCGCCGAATGATGCAACACAATGGTGATTGAGCCTATGGCCCACTGATGAAAGCCCTTGCATTTGCAGTATTATGACCCGGGTGTCGGCAGCGACTTTCCTGGAAAAATCACAAGCGGCACAGAGTCAGGCTTTTAGCAAGGCTTTTAATGCAACAGACTCGCTCTTCAACTCACCTGTATGTGAAGCGGCGTACAGTTGTTTCCGGTGTCTGCTGGCGTCGTGAGTAAACGGTTATTATGGCCGAAAAAACAAAGAAAAGATCAACGACTGCAGACGAGGAAACTGAAACTGAAGTGAGGTCCAAAAACACACCAGAAATGACCAATTATTGCCATAGGTGCCGTGAAAGACCGTCTACATAGCTGGAGACCTTATTTCGATACAGCCAATCAAATCTTGCATGAATCAGTAACATCATTTTAACAATTTTTCGCTCTGCATCATGTTACACAGTGCTTTGATTTGAATGACAATGAGGAATGAGGGCAAAACAAGGTGGAAGTTTGTGACTGGAAACACAGAGATGTGGTTGTGGGGACAGCTCTCGAAAGCCCTCATCAAACATACTGACGTAAGTAAAACTGCCTCGGTTGGTGACTCCCAATGTCAGTGTCTTAACTTATTCGGTTTATAGTCCAGCTGTCCTTCTTTCGCTTGTTGGTAAAGTCGCTATTCTGCCAATTTTGTAAAGCCA
Source organism: Oplegnathus fasciatus (assembly GCA_003416845.1). NCBI lineage: Eukaryota > Metazoa > Chordata > Actinopteri > Centrarchiformes > Oplegnathidae > Oplegnathus > Oplegnathus fasciatus. Next base: position 1,088,848 of record NTHP01000183.1, read on the forward strand.
CCAGCTGTATACTCCACAATCTCAGCTGTAAATTCTAACACAGCGTCTGTAAGAACCACATTTGGAGGATTTTTGTCCATGTTTGNGTGTGTGTGTGTGTGTGTGTTACCTGTGTGTGTTCACAGGTGTGTGTGTGCATGAGGGGTGGAAAGATACACGGGGAAACACACGACTAAAGGAATTTAAATAATGGATGAATGGACACATTCAGACTTTAGGACGCTTCAAAGGGAGTCTGCACTTTATTCCGTCCCTCTTGTTTACCACGCCGGTAAATCTGAATGAATTATACTTTGGTGCTCCTGGTTTCTGTGACATGAACTGAACGGCTGAATTGTGGAGAATCTAACCGATCTAACGATGTGTAGCATGATGTTCATGTGGACACAAGTTTAAACACTTAGATTTGTCTGCAGATCTGAGCAGCTTAGAACAGCTCAAGAGGGCGACCCAGTGGGCTGGAAGAGGTTTCATACATCCAAAGAACTGCTATAAAAACCAGACCCGGAGTCTCATTCAGGCCAGAGTACAGACCTGCACATAAGGCTACTCTAAAGTTCACTGTTAAGATGTGAGAAATGCACCGTTTGTTTGTGCGTGTGTGAGACAGAGAGAAAGAGTTAGAAAGGGTTACTTGTTTTGCTGCTATTCAACAATAAAGAACACTGTTTGGAACAACTGGCCTATTTATTTAGCCCAGATCTTCCCACTACTGGGCGGGGGAGAAAGAGAGACTCTGGACAGCTCCCTAGCTGCTCCCAGCAGCAGTATCAGCACCTTGGAGAGCACCGTGGCGCTCAGTCCTGGTCTCAGTCCTCAATCCTGACAGTTGTGCTACAATAATGCAGAAAGTTGGCGGTTGTTGGGTCGTTGATTAACACATATTTTTGCAGGTCGGGCGGTACGGATTGGCTCTCATAACAGGTCGGGTGGGTGCGGGTATTAAAAAACCCTGACCCGTGCATCACTAGTACCCAGTAATAACAGAATAGGTACCCAGTAGTTAAATAATAACTACAGTATAAGGCTGAGAACAGTCCGCCCCGGTCAACAGTCAGTTATTGAATATTATATTGAATATATTGAATATGCCCCCTGCTCCTGGTGTGACTGTCGACCAGGGCGGACTGTCCTCAGTGCGCCCCAAGGTCCAGGCCTGGGCTCTGTAGAGCGAGGCTGGATGGAAGCTCTGGCCGTGACCCTTAATGTCTGTATTTATTTCAGCATTTATTTAAAATAAATTCAAAACGAAAATAAAACAACATGAATGACAACGAAAAACGATTAATACCAGACTAATATTAATATCCTATAATCATTAACAGGCCTGTTATTATCCTGTTTCATTGATTGATTACCTGTAAAAACAGACACGACTGTAAACAAATGGAGTTCTATCCTGTTTGTGCATCAAGTCTGTAGTTCATCATTTCACAGAAGCCTGGGTTAAGACACACGTACGCACGCACGTGCGTATGCATGGCTGAGTTTAAGTAATGACACACAGACACACGTGTAAACACACACATGAGACTTTTAGGAAATAATCACACAAATGTACGTAGGTGGGTCTTGTTTCCCCGTGTATCTTTCCACCCCTCATAGTGAGTGTTACCTGTGTAAGTCTGTGTGTGTGTGTGTGTGTGTGTGTGCGTGTGTGTGTGTGTGACCTGTGTGTGTTCTCAGGTGTTGCAGCAGTGAAGCCTTCAGTCTGCTGCTGTAGGAACATTGAGGACAGGTGAATGGTTTCTCTCCTCCGTGGACGCCCAGGTGACGCCTCAGAGTAAGCTTGGTGGAGAACTTCCTGTAGAGAAAAAAAAACATCACAGCTCAAGTAACCAATCAAGTAACCTGCAACAGGTAACGCACCTGGTTAAACTGAGGTTGAAGTCTCAGTAAGTTTCAGGCGCTCTGTCAACTTTGCCAGCTCTTACCTGTCCTCTCCGGTGATTGGTCAGTTTATGAAACCCTCTGACACCTGCTGCTAACAGTCTGATAACCTGTAGAGTGAGGTATTGTGGGTAATGTAGTTACCTGTGACAAAGAGAGCAACAGAAACCCATCTCCTCGCCCTCCTTCTCTTCTTCTTTCTTTCTCCTGCTTTTCCTCCTCTTCTCTGTGACGCTCAGCAGTGAACCCGTCGGAGATCTGCTGGTCTGACTGGGAACCAACAAACGAACACTGGTTTCTGATTGGCTGGAAGGTGTCTGATGACACTAAGACTTGTCAAACCTCAAATGAATTGATCAAAATAACAAACCAATGACAAAAACAGCATTTTTAGAAAGAAGGTGGAGGAGCTACTGTTCTCCATCAAAGTAGGCAGGGACTCTTGGGCTACATAAGAGCAAGCACAGGCAGTGTTACTTCAGTCTGGTTCCGGGACCGGCTCGGGTTTTGTCTCTGTTGAAGAATAAAACTCTATTGCATTGAACTCTGATCATCTCCAGTGAATTCTTTTGAACCTGTTGAAACTCCAGTAGCTACACAACTGAGCAGAAGACAAAGTGTTGGTGAAGAGGTCCAGACTCTTACTCTAGCCCACAGACCTGGACTTCTGACTTCCCACAATTTCAGTAATTTTTTATGATATTTTTACAATAAATTCATTTAGCTGAAGCGACGCACAATAAGTTCATTCATACAAAACAAACTGCAAGAATCATGTAGAACATCGACTTCATCGAATATGCTGACTGATGAAGTGATGTTAATTCTCTGATATTCATTACTTGGTGGAATTTTAATTTTCTATAAAGCTTTACAGAATAAAAGCTTCTCTGACTGTCAGGTGAGGACAGTTTCAGTCGCCTACCTGTCTGTACGGTCTGCCTCCTTCCCCCCTGCTCGTCCAATCGGACGACCCCTCCACCCTTCTGGAGCAAACAAATCATCATCATCATCAGTGTTGTTATTGATCACTGATTGATTACTCTAAACTGCAGTTAGAGGTATTCTGACCTGAGTGGCGACGCTGATCGCAGCCATCATGCGTTTGTTGGTGAGCGTTTCGTGAGGCGGCACTCCTGAACGCCCTCAGACAGACCGAACAGCTGAACCGCCTCGACGCTGCCGCCTTCTTCTTCTCCGGTTTCTGTTCCTCCCTCCTCCTCTTCCTGCAGTGGCTCTTCCAGTGAGGCTCCAGCTCCTCCCAGCTGTCAGCCGTCCAGCTGCAGCAGACGCAGCTGAACCCGCCGGACGCCCGGTGAGACCGGACGTGGACGTCTAGCAGCCGCCTGGACGGCAGCGTCAGACGACACAGGAGACATGGCAGCCTCCGTTTACTGGAGGGGGACGTCCTCATCTGCCGGCTGTCCCTCTTGCTCTGCTTCAGGCTGTCAGACTGCGACAGGCGGGGGGAGTCGTCAGGGGGAGGGTGGACGGGTCGGGAGACGCTGGGAGGAGGAGGAGGAGGGGGAGGAGGAGGAGGAGGAGGAGGAGGGGGTTTGGCGGCTGAGATGCGACAAAGTCCCAGAGTCATGAGGTGAGCGGACTGTGCCATCTCCTCCTGGGTGGCGGGGGGGTCGATGGGACAGGACAGATCCACTGACCCCCCCTTCAGAGGGAAGATGGAGGACTCCTCCTCGAACAGAGTGCTGACCTGCAGACAGAAAACTTAACGTCACATGAAGACCTGGAGTGTAAAAGTCATCATCAACATGTCAAGACCACCAACAGGACTGTGGAGCCTGCAGGTCTTTGTCAGTCCCAGTCACCGTTTTGTTCACATTCAGTCCACTTCAGTCTAGGTGACCTGAAGAGGTCTCACTCCTCCTGGTTTATCAGGATACTTTGGGAGCCGACTTTTCCAAGTATCCCAGTATGCATTTCACACCGACCAGCAGTGATGGAGGAGAGTTCGACTCACAGCTGCTGTTCAGTCATTTTATGAACTATTCATGTTTGTTCAGGAGAGAAATTAATTAATAACACGTTTACATACTAATCAATAAATATATGATCACATAACGCGTTTACATACTAATCAATAAATATATGATCACATATCAACACGTTCACATACTAATCAATAAATATACGATCACATTCAAACTAACAGAGGCAGAAAGTTGGTATTAGATTTAACATTTTATCTTCTGACTGCATGTCTGTCAGGGACGATGATGTCACAGCACAGTCAGGTACAGGTGTGTTGATGATGTCACAGCACGGTCAGGTACAGGTCTGTTGATGATGTCACAGTACAGGTCTGTTGATGTCACAGTACAGGTGTGTTGATGATGTCACAGCACGGTCAGGTACTGATGTCACAGCACAGTCAGGTACAGGTATGTTGATGTCACAGTACAGGTGTGTTGATGATTGATGATGCCACAGCACAGTCAGGTACAGGTATGTTGATGATGTCACAGTACAGGTGTGTTGATGATGCCACAGCACAGTCAGGTACAGGTGTGTTGATAATGTCACGGTACAGTCAGGTACAGGTGTGCTGATGATGTCACGGTACAGGTGTGTTGACGATGTCACGGTACAGTCAGGGACAAACTTGTCGTTTTCCTGTTGTCACGAGTTCTGACTCCTGAGTTGAAGTTAAGAAGTGTGTGTGTGTGCGTGTGTGTCAGGTGTGTCACCTCACAGGTGTGTGCAACCTGCAGCCCCCCCTCGCTGCTGATGTCACAGGTGGGTGGGCTCATGTTGTCCAGCATGTTGTAGAGCAGGAACTCCTCGTCCTCGTCGCTCTGCTTCGACTCTCCGCTCAGATCCAGCTGATAGGGCGAAGCACCCCGCTGGAGCCCCGCCTCCTCTCTGTCCTCAGCCCCGTCCGCCCCCCCCAGGTAGGTGAGGGTGGAGGGGCGGTGCCTGAGCAGCAGGTGGCTGCTGATGGAGGCCTTCAGGCCGCAGGTGAACTGACAGAGTTTACAGCGGTACAGCTCCACCAGGAAGGACTCCACCAACCCCCCCGACAGACCCTCCACCTCCCCACAGTACAGACTGGAGCTCACCGCCCCGCCCACCACCTGCAGAGTCACTGGACTGATGTCACAGTACCGCTGCTTCACTGACGACATCACCAAGACATCACAGGCCGCAGAGGATGCTCACTGAAAACAGAAGAACAACAGAACAGCCAGGATCATAAAGAGAAACCCACAGTTCCACCATGATATCCATGATCCATTATCTATACCGCAGATTCTGGGTTCGAACCAGCCAGCCGGGGCCCTTCTGTGTCTGCATGTTCTCCCTGTGCCTGCGTGGGTTTTCCCCGGGTACTCCGGAGACATGCAGGTCAATTGGTGACTCTAAACTTCCAGCAGGTGTGAATGTGAGCGAGTGGTTCGTCTGTCTCTATGTGTCGGCCCTTTGACCTGTCCAGACGGACCCTGCCTCTCGCCCAGTGCCAGCTGGGATCCGTCATGAGATCAACAAGTTGTAATCAGATTACAGAAAAAACGTCTTCAATTAAACCCACAAAATATCTCGTGACAAAGAGCCTCTGAATATCTTCTGATGTAGTATATTCCCACAATGACATCATCATGTCACTTTAATTAATCTGCCTGAAGATGAAAATATGTAAATATCTTGTGAATATTACATAAGCATCTCGCGAAAACTAAATGTCATCACTAAATATCTAATGTGTTCCCAAAAAAACTGCAAAGACGGCAACATTTGAACACAGCCGCTGGGAGCACTGTGACAGCAGAGCCACATTTCTGCTCCTCATACAGAACCATAGATGTACAGTAACTGGTTTTTAATGTAACAGAGCAGAACTTAACGTGGAGCGACAGGAGGAGACAACCTGTGTCTTAAAGATTACGGTCCCCACAGATAACAACATGTTGTAACATTACAGGCGAGTTGTGTTCTGACTGTAGATGATGCGGATTACAGTTAAATACTGTTGATATCGGATCGTGTTGCATGAAGCGGTTTGAAAGAGGAGCTGGACATGAAGCAGAGGAGCAGCAGCGGTGTCCATCCACTCATCCATAACACATAAGCTGAACATTAATATCCTACAAAAGGGTAAGTCCGTGTCAAATCAAACACTTTTGGACTCTGTCGTCATAGATTTTAATGAAATTTGGCATGCTGATTTGGTCATATGAGAAAACCGTGGAGCCGAACTTGCACGTGTCTCGGATCAAGGGAGATTTGGGCTAACGAAGATTGAACTATAGTGGCTATACTCTCAGTTTGTGCTCCTTCAGAGCCTTTGATGCAGCAACTGTGTCTTTGCTTGACATTGTGTACATCCGTCCTGCTGCCGTCACAGGTTCAACTACCAATAGCACATCCCGGTGGTCCATCACAAGTGTATCAGGGCAGTATGGGAAAGTGTAGGATGGAGACAGTCCATGAGGATGCAGAAAACTCAATCTCAATTCTCCAGTGCTGGGCATCGTCTCCTCAACACATCCTAGCCACCAGTTATTATCATATGCAACCACAATGTAACCTTTGATGCTTGCAAAGTCGAGTGATTCCTTAAGTGAGCACACCCTTTCAATCCTGCTTTCAGAGTACGCTGAAAAGGGTCTGACTTCCACTTTGTCAGCTGACAATGGACGAAAGTTATGTAATTTCAGAGTACCAGGAATTGTTCTTGCTACCTGGAATCTGTTCATCAGGTATTCAGCTTCAAGTCGGTACCTCTCTGTAGTGGCAAACTGGCAGTGGATGTTCTTGACACTGGACTGGACGAATTCAAACAGCTGGCATGGAGATAGAATCTGCCCATCAATGGGTCGTTGCAGACTAGCTCGCGCAGCAAGGCGTTTGACTGTCCCTCCAACTCAGTCAGACGGGCCTTTGCCTGGATCTGAGTGAGAAATTTGCCTGCCACTAATGACCTGCTGGACATGGCATCGTTAGTGGATCCCAGGTTCAAATCAACATACACTGCAGAAGAAAAGGTGGAGGAAATCAAGTGCAGAGCCATATTAGAAATGGAGGCAATGCTGTCTGAACACGGCACAGCCTCAAGTATGAATATATATTAACTTACAGATATAAATATATATTAACTTACAAGTATGAATATATATTAACTTACAGATATAAATATATATTAACTTACAAGTATGCACCTAAAATGCACTATAACCTTTACAGGTGAACTTAATTTGACCTTCTCTAAACTTGTGAATGCACATGTCCAACTGTTCAGTGTTTCAGTACTTACTGCATAACATGCTGTTCTCTAACAAGGTGATTAACCGCAAAAATCACAACAAGTGTCTGATCCATGAATCGACCACTAAATGTTCTGGTTCGATGACAGTTTGTATTTAAACAGTCCTCTTCATCATGCTGTTCACATTTTGACGTCACGAGACCAAGACGACACCTAACAATCGATCAACAGTACCTGGCCATTGCGAGGCTTCAAACGGGATGTTCTCAGAGGGAAGTTGCCACTGAGCTTAGAGTGTCACAGAGTGTCATCAGCAGGTTGCAACAGAGACACAGAGAGACTGGAAGAGTCACAGAAAGGCATAGAAGTGGACGTCCTTTGGCCACATCCCATGCTGATGACCGCTTCATTGTGAACAGTGCCCTGCGGAACCGGATG
>NTHP01000183.1:1099584-1113767 GCA_003416845.1 Oplegnathus fasciatus
TGTATCTGAGTGATTTGTATCTATAACTTAATCTGTATCTGAGTGATTTGTATCTATAACTTAATCTGTATCTCTGTAACTTTTCGTGTGGTGGTTGGGGACATGGAATCCGAGAGGGCCATGTTCAAAACCTCCATTGTGGAGGCGGCTGATAGGCCAGAAGGTCATCGGTGCCTGTCATGGTGGCAACCTAAGAACCCGCTGGTGGACCCCAGCGGTGAACGAAGCCGTCAGGCTCAAGAAGGAGGCCTTTCGGGCTTGGCTGGCCCAGGGGTCTCCTGAAGCAGCAGACAGGTAGTGGGAGGCTAGGAGGGCTGCAGCTTTGGTGGTCACGGAAGCAAAAACCCCTGTGTGGGAGGAGTTCGTGGAGGCTATGGAGAAGGACTTTCGGTTGGCCTCAAGGAAGTTCACGCACTGGGGCGGTTTGCAGCTGAGTGTGAAACAGTCAGGATGAAAGTCAGCACCTCCGAGTCTGAGGCCATGGTTCTCTGCTGGAAGAAGATGGATTGCTCCCTCTGGGTTGAGAATGAGTTACTGTCTCAAGTGAAGGAGTTCAAGTATCTTGGGGTCTTGTTCACAAGTGAGGATAAAATGGAGCGTGAGCTCAACAGATGGATTGGTGCGGCGTCAGTAGTAATGCGGGTGTTGTACCAGACCGTCACGGTGAAGAGAGCTGAGACGGAAGGCAAAGCTTTCGATTTACTAGTTGATCTACGTCACAACCCTCACCTGTGGTCATGAGCTTTGGGTAATGACTGAAAGAATGAGATGGCGGATACAAGCGAAATGAGTTTCCTCCGTAGGGTGGCTGGGCTCAACCTTAGAGATAGGATGAGGAGCTCAGACATCTGGAGGGAGCTTGAAGTACAGCCGCTGCTCCTTCGCATTGAAAGGAGCCAGTTGAGGTGGTCCGGACATCTGATCAGGTTGCCTCCCGGGAGCCTTCCTTTGGAGGTTTTCTGGGCACAACTGGCAGGAGACCATGGGGTAGACCCAGAAAACGCTGGAGGGATTACATATCTCATCTGGCCTGGGAACGCCACGGGATCCCCCCGGAGGAGCTGGAAAGCATTGCTGGGGAGAGGGACGTCTGGACTATCTTGCTGCTGCCTCTGCAACCTGGCCCTGGATAAGCGAAACAAAATGGATGGATGGTGGATATTGATCTCTGATTTGTTTAATGGGATGAGTATATCTGTAGCATCTCTACAGCTTGTTCCTCATTTCCCTTCAGACCTACAGAAATTTTCTTTCTGGTCCTGAAAGCTTCCCCAGTGATGTTCAGGGTCTTTTGAGCCATCAGTACATATACAGTATGCACACAGTGAGTACTGCTCTCTTACTGAACTGAATACTAGTTAAAAGATGTCTGGCTCCAGTAAGACCATGTCTGTCAGTGGTGTTAATGTGTCCATGGCTTGGCCTCTGAAATAACTACATCCTCTGCCTACCTTTGGCCAACCACCCAAAGCCTGCTGTCTGTCCTCTGCCTTGTTCTCAGCACTCCTTCAAAACCACTTTAGTGGGGTGTTCATCTTCATGTCCTTTGATGTTAGCCCAGTAGTTGGTCATTAACTGCCTCCTTCTAATACCTAGTGGACCAAGGGTCTCATTTATAAAACAGTGTAGGATCCATACTAAAAGTGTACGTGCGCACAAAAGCTGAAAATGGCATGCGCCAAAAAATAATCAGATTTATAAAACTGTATGCACATACACCTGCAGCATGTTCCCCTTATACATCAGTCCACCTGGAAATGTGCGCATGTGGATCAGCCTCACATCCCGCCCTCTACACGCCCACATTCAACCATAAATGGTCAATGCAAAGCACCTCATGAATGTTGATGCATAGAAATGAGCCTGCTGAACACTCGTTCCCTCCTAATTCTTCTATTCACGTAGTCCTCCAGCAGTGCCAGTTCATCCATCATGCAGCATTACGCACGAGTGTCACCGCAGCTTTTATATGTTTACAGCATCAGACTGATTGCTTCACACCTCACTAAAATGATCGCGACAATCAGTGGTGTCCCCACCCTGGGATATCATCTGAAAATGGAAGTTTGATCGGTGAACACAATCAATCGGTGGAGTGTAATGACTGTGCGAGAGCAGTCACTGGCTTTATTTCCAGACTTTGCTCATTGACATAATCCAGATGTGCAGAGTCCAGATGTACTCAAAAACAACAATAGTGCAACACAAACACATGTTCATCTCTAAAAGAAATAGTTACTCATGGTGCGAGGAACGACAACCTGTGAACAGAGTCATTTAGTCAGTTAGTCAGTTTGCACATCGGTCAACAGCAGCTCCAGAACATATCCACTTTTAAATGTCTTGTCCATGCCGTAGTGGTGTCTGTGGCTTTGCCCCGATTGTACCAATGGTTTAATTTGAGCAGGCTGTACGCATATATTGCAGTTAAGCAGGCTATCTCGAGAACTGAACTTTCCATCCAATAACACTGCTCCTAGCTATCGTCTAGCTATCGTCACCTAAATGCAACCTGGTGCCCGGCAGTAGCATTCACGGCTCCGATACACCCATGCTCCAATAGGTGGGGACAATCTGGCAGAGGAGCAGGGGAGACAAGGGACTAAATAACGGGGAGGCTGATGGCACTAATCAGGGGCAGGTGAGTGAGGGAGCCAGGTGGAGATACGAGGGGGGCAGGATGCACATGAGGGCAGGAACTGAAACGACAGGTAAGGTTAGAAACAAAATAAAACAGGAAACACAATATGCACAAACTGTTAGATGTTACAGAACCAAATGTTACCTTAAAGCCCCATTTTCAAGATAATTGATCTTTCCCTGGAGATGTATTACCTGATTTATAGCTCTTTGTTTTTTCCTTTTGAACTCATGGCGGTAGGACTGAGACGTACTATCGTATCACGGGAGTTCTCGCACGCCATTGTTGTTACTGTTTACATCCACCATCTGCTGCTGCAGCGAGTGCGAGTGACGTCATCCACTCAGTCATCACAAGACTTCAAACACAACATCCCAGCGCCCTCATAATGATCAGTGGGGACTTTAATCATGTCTCCCTCTCTCCTGTCCTGACAAACTTTAGACAATATGTAGACTGTGCAACGAGAGATTAAAATCTTGGACCTCTTATATGTTAATGTGAAGGGGGCATACAGCTCCTCTTCCCTACCCCCACTCGGAGAATCAGACCACAACCTGATACACCTTGTAGCCACCTACAGGCCACTGGTGAAACAACGGGTGGCCAGCACAAGGTGTTACGGGTGGATAGCAGGGTAGACCCAAGTGCAGGACACAGAGGCAGAGCAGGTGTAGTTCAATGATTTATTTTAAATGCTTACTGGCAGGTTGACAGGCAGGTGGGCAGAACAGGCAGGATCAGGAACACGGGAAACACAGCACATGGCACACGGGACGAAACAAGGCGAGGAATGCAGCACGTGGTAACACAGATGAACTGACACTGAACAAAGGGAAGGGGACAGATACATATAGTGCGGCTGATCGGGAACTGGAGACAGGTGAGGAGAGTGAGAGTGGAACAGGTAATCAAAACAGGCAGGAAACACACAAGGGCAGGAAGTGAAGTGTCTGACATGAGAGGAGAGGTAAGTCTACAAAATAAAACAGGAAATGTGCATGACTAAACTGAAAACAGACAAAGACAAGACTAGTGCAGGGAATGAGACATGACAGACAACACAGAACACCACAAGAAAGAGACAAACGGGATCACAAAGAACACAGGGAGGGGGAAACAAGAAGAAACACTAGGGTATGACCAAGGGTACGGACACGGACCATGACACAAGGACTGTGAAGGTCTGGTCTAAGGACACCGAGGAGACCCTCCAGGAGTGTTTCCAAGTCACAGACTGGGAACTGTTCCAGGAGGACTACGGGGATGACAATGAGTGGCTCTCTCATTGCATCACAGACTACATCTGCTTCTGTGAGGACACCATTGTCCCCTCCAAAAAGATCTGCTGCTTCCACAACAACAAACCTTGGATCAATAAAGACATTAAAGGCCTTCTAAACAGGAAGAAGAGGACTTTCATGGTGAAGGACCGTTAGGAACTTTGGGCTGTCCAAAAGGAGGAGGAATAAAGAAACTGAGAGAGGCCAAGAACAACTACAGGGAGAAGACTGAGGCCGAAATAGGACAGAACAGTACGATGGAGGTGTGGAATGGGATGAAACAGATGACAGGCTGCAACAAGCCTGCATCCAGAGTACAGGGGGACCAAGAATTTGCTGCTGAGCTGAACCTATTCTTCAATAGGTTCGACACAACCCCCACCCCTGTGTGCTCAGACAGTGTGTCTGGGTCCCCACCCATCATCTCTGCCCCCATTCACGCCTCTGCTGGAGGCTCTGCAATCCTCCCCATCACGAACATGGCTACTTCCTCCCCCTCTCTCAATAAATCCCAAACTTCAGAGGACAACCTTATGTTTCAATATATTTCAATATTATTAATACAGATAACTCTTAACATAATCATATTATATAATATCTGGTGTTCACTGTTATAGCTGATAGTATCGTATTACTGTATGTAAACTATAATCTGCTGACTTTTCTGCTGCTAATCACACTATATCACTTTGCCTGACACAGTATATTACTTCATGTACTACACTAGTTTGAATATTGAGTTAATTTCTCTTGTATAGTTTCTATTTTATTCTATTCTTATTTCTTTTATATACTTATAATTTATCTTTATCTTTTACTTGTATTTACCTGTACTTGTATCTGACTTTGTGCTGCTGCAACACCTGAATTTCCCCTCTGGGGATCAATAAAGGATGATCTGATCTGATCTGATCTGATGATCTTCTACCCTGGATGGAAGATTAATTGGTGGCTGATGCTTCTCTGTTATTTCTTGTTTTTACCTCACTTCCTGTACAGACGTCATGTGACTTCTCCTCCATCAGGTCTCATGATGCGTTCATGTCTGTAGGACATCTGAGTTACACATATAAGCTATTGATCTTCTTATGGCATATGAGAATATATTAGGTTGTTTATATTCATTTATCACTCTGAATAAACAACATAAACATTAATAATGTACAGTTTATCATTGCCAAGAATCCAAGCTTTATTTCTACTCCTCTACTGTCCCGTGTAGATCCAGAACCAGACCAGGACTCACAGAGAGGGTAGCAGGTTCCAGTTCCTGTTCAGATGAAAGACAAACATGGAGGTGTCTCTGCTGCAGTAAACTGCAGGAATGTGTTTACTGAGCTGCAGGCTTCAGACTCTGAGGTCTTGAGGCTCTTCAGGACCTGCAGGACCACATTCAGGACCTGCAGGACCACATTCAGGACCTGCAGGATGGAGACTCACAGACCCTCAACACACCTCTGAAACACACTGACAATTGATTAAATACTGAAGTACAAATTCGAGGTACTTGTACTTTACTTGAGTATTTCGATTTTATGTTACTGTATTCTTCTCCTCCACCACATCTCAGAGGTAAATCTTGTCCTTTTTCCTCCACTACATCTGTCTGACAGCTTTAGTGACTTTACAGATGACAGCTGTTCATCCCCTTCCTGTCCAGTGAAAACCACGTATCTCCAGATGTGTTGATGTTGAGTGTTTGTGATAAACTGAAGGATGAAGTGTTCCTTTATGTGTTGAGAAAATTCTCCTCCTTCTGAAGCTAAATAAACTATTTAAACCCTCCTCGGATCAGCTGGAAAATGCATCGTCACAAAGCTGAAAACAGGCTGTTTTTCTGACTGTTTAGAGATACGTGGTTCTCACAGGACAGCCACGCTACAAACATATGATGATCTTATAGACCATGATGCATTGCTGTAGATTAAACTAGCCAACAGTATATAAAGTAGTTAAAATGAGCTCAACCTGAAACATCTACAGCAGTAAAATGCACCATCCACATTAATGCAGCAGGAATATTAATCCAGAAACATCAGATATAATAGAAACACACTGACAGGGAACATTTTACTGCAACATGACCACTTTACTGAAGAGAATACTACAGACTGTTACTGAAGGAAGGTTTGAATGCAGGACTTTTACTTGTAGTGGAATATTTGTGCTTTTCCTTAAGGATCAGCCTCAGTGAGGAAGACGAGGATGAAGATGACATCAATAAAAACTTTGTCATGTTTTGTGTTTTGTACTTCAAAATAAAAGTCTGATAATGACAGAAGCTGGGAGAAGAAGAAAAACAGCTGTTTGTTTGTTTCATCACAGAAAAAAGGAAAGAATAAAAAGCAAGAAGAGAAAAAAACAAGATTTTATAATTCAAGTTTTATTGAGATAAGTCATGAATAAATATTGAAACTAAAAATAAAAATAAATGAAATAAAAGGAACCTGATGCCGATGCAGCAGATCTGATTCAGGGACAGAAAAACCTGCTGGTTTTACATCAGAACTGTTTCACTGATGGAACCAGTTTGAACCAGTTTGTCTTTGAAGGAAGCTTTGTGCTGATAAACTGAGAGACGATCACCTGAACCTGAACGCACCATCAGGTTTAATCTTCAGAAGACAGAAACAAACATTTTGTTTCACATTTCAAGTTTAAGCGTTTTAATCAGATTTATAATAAAGATATATAGATTCTGTTATAGATTTCTATATATATATTTCCATATATATATATACATTTGTATATATATATATATTATATATATCAAATGAACTCTTTGATTCTAACTGAATTTATTAGTTTACACTTTACAGACTGAACATACATTGTATGTGATGTTGTGTTAAGATGGAGATTTAGAGAGTTTTAGAGTATGATGAATGCAGGGTCAACAGGACGGATGACTGTTATCCCCACATCCAAACACACCGCTGGACTGCTATACCTGTGAGGACCCTCAGTGATGTAATACCCCACAGCCTGCCCCCCAAGTTACCCCACAACATCAACCATCACAACCAAAAACCAGACCTTTATCCTACACCGAGCCTAAACTGGAGTCTGACCTGAACCCTCAAACAGACATTTTTGTCCTCCAAGGGTCTCAAACTGGTCAAACTGGTCCTGACAAAGATACACACACACTGTAACACACACACACACACATGTGAGGACCTGTCCTGTTTGTCCGGCGCGTGCTTGTTAACATACCAAAGACAAATAACTCACTGCTGTTAAACTGCACAAGAATCACAAGTTAAAAACCCTTCAAACACCCTCAGTGAATCCAGGATTAAGGGTTAATTCAACCAGAGATCCTTCATTTGTCCGTTCATTTGAAAACCCCTTAAAAACACTTTAATTTCAAAAGCCCTTAATGAGGAGATGAAGCAGATTCCACCTTGATTCTCCACCTTAAGACAACATCACACACTGTGTATTTTCAGTTTATATCCTGTGATTAAACTGATGCTTTTAAGCTGCTTCCTGTGGGTCAATAACGTTTATGCATCAAACTGAAAGATCTTTTAAATACCAAATAAATTGTACAGAGTTTGGTGGGTGGAGTTCTGCTGGAGATGCTTTCTGTGTTTTGAAGCTTTGTCTTGTAAAGTTTGGTGTCGCCCAGTTTCTTGCCTGCAGGCAGCTGCTGAGCCAATCAACGCCCGTCAGCTGGACCTGTGGGTCTGGACAAACAGACGGATCCTGCGAGGCCCGTCCTGTTCAGTAACTACCTGCAACAGGAGGCGGGCTGTGATTGGCTGGAGGCTGCGGCTGGTTGATGTATATAAATGTAGACGGAGGTGAATTCCTCCTCCTCTTCTTCTTCACACTCATCCACCTGAAGCTCTGCAGAGACCAAAAACACAGTAAGATACACTTTAATCTTTATTTCTTATGGAAAACTTGTTTCTACCTGAAATTGCTTTTATTTGTTTGTTCTGTTAAAAAAGGGTTAGGGTTTCAAATGTGTTTAGGATCATTTTGAGGCGCATTGAAGATTTTTACAGACTGATCATTTTATTTTTGAGGATACTGTGAATGTTCAAGGAGAGATTTTATTATCGATATAATAATAAAATATAATCTCTCGTAAGGTAAAACTAAAGTTTTTACAGTGAAATTGAAAAACTTTTTAAGGGTTTTTGATTATTACAGATTATCCATTCAAATCTCTTCTTACACAAATAGATTTAAATATAAAAATACTTTCATACACACAAATACAGATGGAGTACACATGTACTGAAATACAGAATACATGAAATAAGGATTTAAGGAGAAAGAGGCCCTCAGGTTTGTACTCTGATGGAAGTGGTAGGGCCAGATGAACCAGTTTGAGGGCCTCAGGGGTGATGTGTTGATGGGCCCCTGCTGACGCCCCACCCCCTGCTGGGTCCCTTTAACTGGGCGGAGAAAATAGTTTCAGTGACAAACTGTTCACTTATATTCCAATAAATCTTCTCTGAGACGGAGACTGACAGGAAATTGATAACTGATTGATAACGGATGATCAATAAAACCAGAAAATACCTTCATCTAAATGTGTTTGTAGCCCGAGATCTTTCATTTGAAAAACATCTTAAAAGTCGTTTAAAATCGACAGATTAACTTATATATATATATATAT
The DNA here is from genome assembly GCA_003416845.1 of Oplegnathus fasciatus. Taxonomy (NCBI): domain Eukaryota; kingdom Metazoa; phylum Chordata; class Actinopteri; order Centrarchiformes; family Oplegnathidae; genus Oplegnathus; species Oplegnathus fasciatus. Next base: position 1,108,145 of record NTHP01000183.1, read on the forward strand.
GACAATATGAAGAATAATTACTTTGTCCTTTAAAGACCATTCATTTTTCAATTAAGGTTAATTTATAACTTAAATTATATTTTATGGCAGTTTAAAGGCTTTTTAATGGGTACAAGGCCTTCAAATTAAATTGACTGACAAAATAACATAAAAGCCTTTTCTTAATTTATACAGTGAGCCGTCCTTTAAACCAACCAAAGACCTCTACGAGAGAGGCTTTTATTTTGTTAGTCATAACTCTACCTGCCTGTCTTACGTGTGTGTGTGTGTGTGTGTGTGTGTGTGTGTGTAGTCATGCCTAAGGAGAAGCTTCATGTGAACATCGTGGTCATCGGCCACGTGGATTCTGGGAAATCGACCACGACGGGTCACCTGATCTACAAACTGGGAGGAATCGACAAGAGGACGATCGAGAAGTTCGAGAAGGAGGCAGCTGAGGTCAGTACTACACAGTACTACACAGTACTACTACTACAGTACAGTTAATAGTATTGAGGAGTACAAGGAAGAAGCGAGTCCAACAGACACTTCAGCTGCTTTCATTAACCGTTAACACACTTTCACCTGAACGAGCCAGTAAACTCTTACTGCAGTAATTCACAATAACACTGTAGTACATTTCAGTGACAGTACCCCGTGGAGTGTGAGCTGTCCAGGCATCTGATTGGTTGACATGTTGCTGTGGTTACAGATGGGGAAGGGGTCCTTCAAGTACGCCTGGGTGATGGACAAGCTGAAGTCGGAGCGTGAGCGCGGCATCACCATCGACATCGCGCTCTGGAAGTTTGAGACCAACAAATATTACTGCACCGTCATCGACGCACCGGGACACCGTGACTTCATCAAGAACATGATCACCGGAACCTCCCAGGTCCCGCCCACTTCCTCTGATGTCACACCGCCCGTCACAGCACTGTCACAGGGTGCTAGGCTAACACTTTAGCATATTGTGATGCTAGGCTCCATGCTAACATTTTAGCATAGATTATTTTGTGATGCTAGGCTCCATGCTAACACTTTAGCATGGATTATATTGTGATGCTAGGCTCCATGCTAACACTTTAGCCCACTCTGACGCAGGATGTTTTAAGTTGCTGATGTCACTGATGATGTCACTGCAGGCTGACTGTGCCGTGCTGATCGTGGCGGCGGGAACCGGAGAGTTCGAGGCAGGAATCTCTAAAAACGGTCAGACGCGTGAACACGCTCTGCTAGCGTACACGCTAGGAGTCAAACAGCTGATTGTAGGCGTCAACAAGATGGACTCCACTGATCCTCCGTACAGCGAGGTTCGCTTCAATGAGGTGACGAAGGAGGTCAGCACGTACGCAAAGAAGATCGGATACAACCCGAAAGCTGTGGCCTTCGTCCCGATCAGCGGCTTTCACGGAGACAACATGATCGAATCCTCAGACAACGTGAGAAACAGATGTTAGCTCCAGATGTTTATTATTAATGAACTAAAGTCATTTTGATGACCTGATTTAGTGGATCACTGGTTTAAACTTCTTCGTGTTCAGACTTTGTGATTTATGAGAGGCGCTCATAAATAAAGAGAGCGCTACCAGAGGTCAAAAACTCCACAGGGAACCTTTAATTTGAAAAACTAAACCCTTCCATTAACAAGTAGAAATACTTTGACACGCTGGAGATGAACAGACACATTGGACTGAGTATATTTTTGAGTTTGGGATGATTCTGAAGGGTAAATGTAGTTTTAAGGTCAAAGTTCAGGGGTTCTGTCTCTCCACAGATGCTGTGGTATAAAGGATGGAGTATCGAGAGGAAAGAGGGGAATGCCTCTGGAAAGACTCTGGCTGATGCTCTGGACAGCATCCTTGCTCCTGAACGACCCGTGAAGCTCCCACTGAGGGTTCCACTGCAGGACGTCTACAAGATCGGAGGTAACCACCTTTACTCAAGTACTGTACTGAAGTACAATTTACAGGTACTTGTACTTAATTTGACGTGGACTGTTTGGAGACATGTAGGAGGACTCCTGGAGTTGAGATAGGGTACTTTGTGAGTACGAACCCTGGTCTGCGTTCTGTGGTTTCAGGTATTGGGACGGTGCCGGTGGGCCGGGTGGAGACGGGGATTATGAAGCCCGGCATGGTGGTGACGTTTGCCCCTCAGAATCTGAGCTCAGAGGTGAAGTCAGTGGAGATGCACCACGAGGCTCTGCCCGAGGCTCTGCCCGGAGACAACGTCGGCTTTAACGTCAAAAACCTCTCCATCAAAGACATCAAACGAGGGAACGTGGCCGGAGACAGCAAGAACAACCCACCATGTGGAGCCGCCTCCTTCACTGCTCAGGTCAGTCCTCGTCCGGCTGTCTGCTGTATATGAACCTCACAGAGCACCGCGGGGTCAATTCCTGACTGACGTCTTACTGTGCTCCCGTTGTATTCCTCGTGTCTACCTGCTTTCTGTCAGGCGGCTTTATTTTGAAGGATCAATCTGCTGCTGTTTTATATTTTTTCCACGAAAACACCACAAAGTGGTATGAAAGAATATGAATGCTTCAGTGGTTCAGTGGTTCATTAGTATTAATAAAGGTTTTCTGTGGTCAGGTGATTGTGATAAATCACCCCGGGGAGATCCACGTCGGTTACAGCCCGGTAACAGACTGCCACACCGCCCACATCGCCTGTAAGTTTGCGGAGCTGCTGGAGAAGATCGACCGGCGCAGCGGAAAGAAACTGGAGGACAATCCCAAAATGATCAAAACTGGAGACGCCAGCATCATCCAGATTGTTCCCTCCAAACCAATGGTGGTGGAGGCCTTCTCTGAGTTCCCCCCGCTGGGTGAGTAAAGGTTAAAGTTAGACCAGCTGCAAAGTCAGGGCTTCACTGATCAATCAGTTAATGGATTATTACATGTGAAGGGTTTAACAGGGTTTTAACATTTACCAAACAGCATGAAATCAGCACTGAATTTTAAGCTTAACTGAAAAATGTGAGGCCTTTTTTTGTTTGTTTGTTTCGGTTTTTGCCCCTTTAAAATCTTAAACTGTGCAGATAATCAATTAAAAATACCTTAATATATTACAAACCATTAATTTATACATCATTATACCCACAAAATAAGCTCATAAGTGATAAGCTCATCACATCATTATTAATGGGTTTTTTAATTAGTGGACATTAAACTCACTTTTATCAAAAGGAAAATACAATGAAAACAATCAGAACAATTGAAGGTAGAATCAATGCTTATATGAAAATAATAAAGTGAATTATGATCTTTATCTTTATTATTATTAACTTTTGACTTTAACAGTCAAAATTTCTAAAGTCAAAATTTAGTTAAAAAAGGAAAAATGTCTTCAGAAGTCAGAACTGTGAGTAAAGACCTTTGGATGCGTCCTGAGTTTCTCATGTTTATCTGTATGTATATATATATATATATATATATATATATATTTATATGTATAGATACATAAAACAGATATAATATAAATATAAATATTAAATAAAAACTACGGAGCCCCGGAGTGGCCATAGAGAGAAAAAATATATATTTCAAGGCCACATTTTACTACATTGAGCGCTCGAAATGCTACTGCGTGCGCACAAGATACAATTCATTAGCCAGTTTTGATTAATTTGTTCGAACAAATTATTGCAAACATTATTACATTATTATTACAAACATTCATTCAGCCAGCACTTGCTTAAGTAGCTGTGGATAGAGACTCTTTAATTAAGCTTTACTTTAGCTTGAAGGTGAGTTATCAAGACATGTTGTTGTTGTTCTTGCTCACTTGGATTATTGTTAGTAAAAGACCATTAACGAGGATATTGAGAGCTTTGGATTATATCATGCTTTGGGGAGAAAGGCTGGTCTGTTGTGCTGGCTCTCTGTACATACACTTATCTCGTGTGCACAAATTCATCAAAACGTGCGAACGATTTGTATCTCGTGCGTTAATAGCATTTTGAGCGCTCAGTGAGGTAAAACGTGGCCTGGAAATATATATTTTTTCTCTCTTTGGCCACTCCGGGGCTCCGTAGAAACAGATAAGTGTGTAACGATATGATTTAACACTGATTCAATATGATTCAATTCAGCTGTGATTAACATTTGATATTTTTACTTTTTTAAAAATAAAAGTGAGTAAAATGAATCACTACCATTTTAATTTGAAATACTGAATGAGGAAGTGATGTCACAGCAGCAGCTCTGACCCTGAATCAGTGCCATCCCACTACGTTTGGTAAATAAGAACTCTGGAACGGTTCAGGGCTCCGTTAGAAATTCATTAATTAATAGGTCCAAATATTGATTTACTGTCTCATTATTTCCTGTTTGAACCAGTTTTAGTTAAGTTTAATTTTAATAAATTAATAAATTATTGAACTATCCCATAATGTTGACTTACCGTGAGTCATTTTATTTTTGTTTTGATTTAATTATTTATTTTGATTTTCCAAATACAGTATATACGGACCCACATCATATATACTTCACACAAAGTAAACAACAAACACACCATCTTGACAAACTCATTAAATATAAAACAAAACAACAAACAACCAAAAATGATTATTATTATTAAAAATTTTATTCGATTTGGATTATTATCCTGTCCTTTTTTTTATTATTTATTAATTTTTATTTAACATATATTGACCCACATCATATAAACCTTATATAAACTAAACAAAAAACAAACTCACAAGATAAAAATGGTAATAATAATAATAATAATAATATCAATGATAATAATAATAATAATAATAATAATAATATAATAATACAATGATAATATAATGATATAATAATTGATTTGAGGTATTTTCTCTGTCTGTCAGGCCGTTTTGCGATGCGCGACATGAAGCAGACGGTGGCGGTCGGCGTGGTGAAGAGCGTCACGAGGGCCGAGGTGACATCAAAGATCACCAAGTCGGCAGCAAAGAAGAAGTGATGTCACTTCCTGTCAGCCATGTTTACTGCCTCAGAAGACCAGCTGTCAATCAAAATAATCGATCAATCTTTAATAAAGCCTGATGAGAATGGGACCCATATGTCTGTGTTTTTATTGGTCGCTCTGCTGCATGTGATTCATCCAACACCTGTCAGAAGGTGGCGGTAACCATGGCAACCTGCATCTCACAGCTGGCTGCTTGTCACTGTTTGTGTTTAATAACAGAAGAAGAAGAAGAAAGCGAGCATGAACAGGAAATGTAAATCAGGTCAGGCTGTTTTTTCCTGTTCTGACAAGACAGGAAGCTGAGTGAGTGAGTGAGTGTGTGTGTGTGTGTGTGTGTGTGTGTGTGTGTGTGNTTGAGATAACTATGACCTGGATGAGTGAGAATATTCACAGGCTGACCCATTAATTCATTCTGCAGCAGCTCTGAGTTTACAGCACGGTGTGATAATCCCTGTGTGTGTGTGAGTGAGTGAGTGAGTGAGTGAGTGTGTGTGTGAGTGAGTGAGTGAGTGAGTGAGTGTGTGAGTGTGTGAGTGTGTGAGTGAGTGAGTGGTGAGTGAGTGAGAGAAAGAGTGAGTGAGCGAGTGAGTGAGTATGTGTGTGAGTGAGTGAGTGAGTGAGAGAAAGAGTGAGTGAGTGAGAGAAAGAGTGAGTGTGTGTGAGAGTGAGTGAGTGAGTGAGTATGT
>NTHP01000184.1:0-13130 GCA_003416845.1 Oplegnathus fasciatus
CTTTACTTTTGCAGTATGGTATTGGTGATTCTAGTCCTGGTATTTCCTGGCATCGGATCTGAACGTAATTTTGTTATATTATCCCCCGCCTCCCACTTCTCTGAAGAGGTGAAATATTAGTTTATGTGGGAAATTAGTTACATGTAGTTTGATTTATATGAAGCATTTACCTATTTAGCCCCACACTGGCGTTGTGGTCAATGCACTTAAGTGTGTATGTTTGCATTCTTTTGTTTTTCTTTGTTTTTTCATGCTTAGTGGTCATACGTGTGTGTGTGTGTGTGTGTGTGTGTACAAGAAATCCCTCATTCCAGGACACCTTATGCGCACGTGTGTGTGTATGTGTGTGAATTTCGTCACTGTCTGCCAGCAGGACTACTTAGCAGAAACCTCTCATAGATTTCAAGCCCATGAATTATTCACAAAGGAAAAAGTCTATCCTCCTGTTTCCTCTTTTTAACCCNCCCCCCCCCCATCCTCACCACCGACACACACATACACACACACACACACCACCTCTCATGTATTTAATTACATTAGGGATTGCACTTCACACATTGGTGGCAAAAAAAAAAAAAATCCCACAGTTGTCTCCTTCTTTCTCAGTCAAAACAGATGCACTCCATTTTCAATAATCAAGGTGCGCTGTGTAATAATTTCACGCTTGCTTCTGTCGTCCCGCCGTGGAATTATTTATTGGAACACGTTCACTGGTGAAACGTGAATCACCAAAAACAAACAATTTCTTTTTCCTCCTCTGGTCGCCTTCTTTCTCTGAATATTAAAATAAAGGCAGATACGGCAGCTAAAGGGAATTTCATTAGCATAATGAACAGCAGGAGCGAGAAGGAGAGTCTTTTTCATTAGGTTGTGTGTATAATCCACAGTATTTGAAAGCAAGGTTAAGCGGGGATGTGTTTAATTGCCTGCTTAGAGGGTTTTTTGTAAATTAATTGCTGTGGGACCATACCGGAGCAAAAATTGAAGAAAGGTGTTCGCATGATGTCATCCGTACAAATTGATGTTTGAAGATATTGGCAGACACCTTCATAGCCAGCGGAGGTACCGTGAAGCTACATTAGGCTTGTTTATAGATGCTTTTGTTCTTTACAGGTTACAGAGTGAAAGAGAGAGAGAGAGACGGAGAGGAAAAGTCAGATCTTGTGAGTTGTTTTGGAAGGTAATGACAAATAAAATAATTCTGTCGCTCAACGCTAGAGGCGCAAAGGCTCCCAAACTGCGCCACGGGCAAACAACCAATTTACCACAGACTGAAATGTCATCTTTACTTCCTTAATATCATCATTGTAGTGAGAACCAATGGAATATAAGTTAAGGAGAAAAATGATGTTTAATGTGAGGGGCAGAAGGATGGAGGATTGAAAATTAGTAATGTCTTGATTGGATAGACATTATGTTCAGATCTTCTCGTAAATGACGAGGTCACCAGTAAAGATTCACAGTATTCCAAGAAGTTTAATTGGCCATTCATCGCATTTTTTACACTTTCTGATACACATGTATTAACAAATCAGCACAGATATCAAGCAAAAGATTCTTAGTGGCTATACAAGTTTGTTGGTGGCACTGAGGCGCGCTGGAAAAAGATATTAGCAATATGAGAAAAGAAAGGTAAGTAACGGAAACATCATCACTCCCTATTTACTAGTGCAGTAGTACAATTTGTAGGTGCAAATATCACCTTTGTTTGATTGTAAACCTTTTAGTGATGACGCAAAACGACAATAATAAGTGCCCAAAATCTTGATTTATAGCTCACTATGGAGTAAAGCATTGAGTGTTTGTATAGAGTCGTGGATTTCTGACATAGCCAAAGAGTCTACAGTCATGCTACTGTAGCAGCTCTGGCTGCTCTATGCACAGCGGTTGCTGATGTTTAGCAGGTTCACTGTACCGTGTGCACCATCTTAGTTTAGCGTGTAAGCTTGCCAACATTTGCTAATTAGCGCTAAACACAAAGTACAGCTGAGGCTTATGAGAACGTCATTAGTTTAGCTGGTGTTTGGTAATTAAACAAAGTATTTGACAAGAAGTCTGCCCTGATGATGGCGCTAGATGAAAAGTCAGGGGATCACCAAAGTGTTACAATTCATCCAGAGGGCGACATGAATGTATGTCCTAAATTCCATGGCAATCTGTCCAATAACTGTCCAAACATTTCACTCAAAACCACACACAACCTCATGGTGGGCTAGAGAAAAGTAAATTTATGGTGTTGACCCATCCAGCTTCTCGACTGAAACAGATTTGACTTGTGATATATTGTTTTTTTTCTGTTGTTTTACCTTTTTTTTTCTATATAGCCTAACACGCTGCCTCTTTACTGTTACACTGTGCATATCTCTCAATGTGTGCTTTCTGCGTTTTTGTACATGTCTCCTCTCTGTGTGTATGAGCTAGAGGGGTCGGACATCTCTATTAGATTATGCATGTTTGTGTGTGTGGCTGGTGGTGAGGGAGCAGGCAGGTCAGCCCTGTCAGGCTGACAGATAGAAAATCAATAGCATGAAGAAGCACCCCACAACAGCCGCAGCCATATTTACCAGCCCGCACATCAACCTTCATTCACAGATCATACAAAAGCCACAGTGACATGTTCTAGCTATTTTAAGTGACTTGACTCGTATCCATCTACTCTGTGAGCCCTTCTCTGTGGTGTATCAGCTGATAAATGTCACTTGTGTGGATGGATTCTGACTGTATACAGGGACAAACACAGTAACAGTGATATGGAGATAGACTGGACAACCAGTTTAGCTCTGAGTGTTTTCTGTCTCCGCTGACAAGAGACATGAAACTCATCAGTCAGCTTTTAAAAATCATTATGTCTCATGGAAAAAATGAGCAGAATAATCAGTAATAAAATGCAATAGATAATAAAACAAAAGGTTATTCAGCTGCTCACCAGTGTCAATTTTACAACTAATAAGAGCCTCACAGGATACCTGATTCTGATTGGCTGGAGGGTGTGCATTATTTTCAGATAAGCGTATGGCTATGACATAGTGGCCTCATAACTGTTCTAAATTAATACTGACAGCTGGAGGGGTGCTTGTTTCAGCTCTTATGAGGCTGCTAGTAGTGATGTTCAGTCCATGATTGACACAGATAGCATCAATGTAAAGTTTCCATTCAGAGAGGGTACTTATAAATATTATAAATATAAATATGATTAAAGAAACTGTCAAACTTGGATTGGTTTGGTGCGCCACGAATGTCTAGTTGGCACTAAAGAAGTCCTGACTCCCGTTAGGCATGGGTATGGAATCTCAGTACTTTGAGTACTGACTGTAATATGTCTGGAGCACTGAACAGAAAAAGATGTAAAGTTTCGATGTAAAGTGGCATTGAAAATAAGTCAGAATATTAGTGATCCTTGTTTATTTTACATTGTATTCTTATAAGACTACTTGTGTTAAGACTAGGGCTGCAATGAGGTGTTTCTCCTTGATAAATGACTTGCTGTCAACAATTAATTCACGATCAAAATAGTTGTTGATTCATTTGTTTTAGCTACATACAAAATGAAACACTGGGCTTTTACATTCAGAAGTTTGGTGTAGTTTGTTAAATAAAAACGGGGTTTTGTGAAAAGATCCTTTAAAGTAAGGAGTTAAAAATATGATTTGGTAATGGTACCAAAAGTCAAATATCATATTTGAACATTTTACAAAAATTTGAACAATATCCAGCCCCACCTGCTGTTAGTTATACAGTGGTTGCCATGACGGAAGTCACCCAACCTGCATTTTCACCACAATGGAAGTCATGGTTGAAGTGCTCCATCCTGCAAACTGATGGAGCTGTGAAAGAGACTTCAAATGCCTCGGGGCTGTTTCATGCTGTTCTGTGTTTTACAGATTCAGTATCTGCAGCCATTTCTTCGTCCTACTGGAATTTGTATTCACAGCTCGTCTGTGTCTGTGTCTCTCCATTCACAATGCCTTGACCTCTATAAAGCTTTGACATTTTAGTCAAATAACATGGGGTGCGATTTCCTGTTTCAACACCGTGACACCTAAATCAATGTGGGTTAAAGATACAATTCGTGATTTCTCCACCAAATCTATACTCATAGGTAGAAGAAGAGGCTGACAGGTAGAATTGTATGCTCGAGACTTTTTTTCATTTTTGACATTTACAAAAAGACACAAAGCTGAATATTCAAATATGTGATATTTTTTGTAAGCAATATGAATGTATAAGTTGCATGCAGGACAGTCACGTACCTTCACAGTCTTCATTGGGGAAACCTGGTGCCTACATTACCCACAATGCAACTCAACCCTTGACAGTTCAGTCGGAAATTCGGGTGTGCTATGCTAGTTGCGGCTAATGTAGCCTCGAGCCGCTAGCCTCAAGCTGGGAGCGGGCAACAGGGGGCAGGTAAACTCACTTCTTTTTAACTACACACCCCAAATTATTTTTCATTTTCAAACTTGTAGTCTACAGCCCCAACCAGCGCTGACTTGAGTGACATCACTTGAGGCAATTTATCACACTTTGGCAAGCCCACTCTGGAGCCACAAAAGGATTTATACAACTTTTTTTCTCATATGCAACAGTACTCGCCAAGACCTATAAATGGACATTGATGCCCATGTCTCTATTTAGACAATTCAAAAATTGAACTTTAATTGTTGCTTATCCATCACAAATCAGCCTACTGTGCACTGCTGTTAGCCAGTACAAATCTAACCAAAGTTTTAGTCAGTTTTCACCACCAAATCATGTTAAATTACCAAACTCATGGACAAGGACACAGGCTTACTATTATCAGAAGACCTGTGTATTCAGCAAAAATGTGATCTGCTCTGGAATGTTTTACAAACACATCAAATTTGCATGGATTATAAAACTAACAAATCTTTGCAGTTACTTCAAGTCTCTGGACATCCTCAGAGAGTTGTAGTCCCTTGCAAACTCAACTAGAGACACCGATTTGATGGTCAGAAAAGAGGCTCACAATTTAATAATTTGCTTTGAGAGCAAAGCCAGTCATGTTGCTAACAGTGTCCCAAAGGGAACGCCATGCTGGAAGTACAGACTGAGGCTTTCATGCTTGGTCCAGCAGCTAAAAGCTCTGGATGAAATCATCTCCCCCTCCAGATTATGGCATTCATTACTTCTGAAAGAGAGCTTGGCGTGAAAAGAGAAGGATGGAGGGAGAAAGAATGAAAGGAGAGAAAGCAGTAATATTCTGCCAAGAATGTATTCATCTGAGGATGTGGCACGCTTCTGTTGGTAAATGTATGGACAGACTGGCATTTAAGTGTATGTGTGTTTATGTGTGTGTGATAGAGGAAGAAGGAGAGGAAAAGGGGGACAGAAGAGGGAGAGGATGTGGAAAGACAAAAAAGTGACACACATGGCGGCAAAGAGAAAGAAAGAGAGCAAGATCATCGGTGGGTGGAACTGATTCAGTTTGAATGAGGCATTCTTCATCTCCTTCACAATATGTCTCCTCATTTAGGTCACCAAATCTCTTCATTTTCCGTCCTTTTTTCCCTCCAATGCTCTCGTCTTAATTTCTGTCATTTTTCAGTTTCTCACCATTCTTAACACAGTAAAACAGCATCCCCCCCACCTCTCTCTCTCTCTCTCTCTCTCTCTCTCTCTGTCTCTCTGTGAAGACCAGAGAACATAATCCGATCCCTTCCTATTTCAGAGCTTATGGAATATGAAAGAACCCTCTTTCTTGCAGTCACTAAGGAGGACGGCAGTTTGGAATGACCCATAGGGAACGAAAGCTTTTCTTTATTTATACGAACATTTTAATATGAATGTGCCCAAATTCATACCAGTATTTTTATGACAGTTGTCAAATCAATATTCATGAGGATATTCTCATGCTTGCCAGAAAAGCAAGCATCTCTGGTCCTTAACAGTCAGTTAGTTAGTTAGTTAGTTAGTTGGGTGTTTCTTATTGTTTGTTCAGGCTTTATTTGTAGTTTGTTGGACTTCCTTCTCTGTAAATTTGCTTACTCTGTTCTTAAAGCTGCATTAATTGTTTGGTTTTTTTTGGCCAAAGGGGAGCAGCAGAACTCCGAACTTAGCTGATGGACACACAGTGTCGACATATTATCACGTCATTAAGGTGCTTTGGCTGCCTGTAAGCAAACGATCGCCTATATGCACTCTGATGTAAATCTGATACTTATTTAGCTGTTAGATTTTGCAGCTTTCCTCACCAGCTAGTTGCTGACTTTGATAACTCCACTGAATAGCAACTGTAGCCAGAGCTGGTTTGCTGGAAACAGTTACATGAAGTTGCTGAGAACACTGAGAACAAACTTGATGAGAGCGGCAAGACTGAACCAGACAGTAAACACGCTGTAAAAGCCATGACAATGACATAAAAAAAGATCCATAGAGCTGCAGAGCTAGGTGACAATGCTGTGAGTTTGCTGCTGCAAACGACCCCTTTCACATTACATTACGGTCATTTGAATTATTTATAATAAAAAACATATGCAGATTAGTAGAGATTTAAGGTAGAGGTCCAGGCACTGCTTAACCAGTGTACTGTATGCTAGCCTAAGCTTAGTTCTTGGAGACCTAATATTGGTGATTTCCTTCAATTTTCATGTGACATTTGTTACGTCTCTTTCTATAACTTAACTCAAAAAAGGAACCTGTAATTTGTGCCACACACACTTGCACCCACACATCGTGTGGTCTTGCATTCTTTAACGCCTACACTGGATGCACCTAACAGACAGAAGTATAGCATCCAGGATGTGCAGAACCAGAGGGGTATTAACATGTTTCAAAAAAGCAGCCGGCGTGTGGACCTACACTCCCCTCCAAAAGTATTGGAACAGTGAGGCCAATTCCTGTATTTTTGCTGTAGACTGAAAACATTTNATCCAGATGTAAATACCTGGAAATAAAAGCTGAAATGTTGATCTCTTGTCTCATATTCATCTTTTGATGTCAAACCCAAATGTTTTCAGTCTACAGCAAAAATACAGGAATTGGCCTCACTGTTCCGATACTTTTGGAGGGGAGTGTATATAGAATAGACGTGCAGGTCTTCACACTCCTAACGATATGCTAATTTCAACTTGTGTGATTGGATCTATAGATAGTGCATTTTGTTAACAGCTGTTCCTGGTTGCCAGTGTTGCCTGTGTTAGTTTTATTTAGCTTGTTTGTAATATACTCAAAGACTTCACTCATTATTTAATTGATGTTTTTCGTAGAAGAAAATCTAAACTAAACCATGAATGTTGCAGCTAAGCGAAAAGACAGGCGAGGAAGCTATGTGTGTGAAGAAATGCTCCAGGTAAGAGTGACACAGACTGTTATTAAATTGTCTAGCATGTAAACTTTTTAGAGCATGGTACGTACAACACCTTGAATGTTTTGATTCCCGGAGCCTTACAATATAAATAGTCAGATCAAATGATATTTTAAAGCAAGAAGTGGAGGTTCGGCTTGTCTGACTTCAAATTTCAAACAACTTGGGAAGCTTTACTTGTGAAAACATGTATTATTTTTCCATCATAATAAACCTATGAATTAGATTGCACATGAAATGTGGCGTATTATAGAGATACTATAAGCTGCCTCAATAATTACCTTTAAAAAAACGACAGCGGAGCCCTGTCACTGTGGCAGAACATTTTAAAACTTGGATAAAAGGATCTTGTCATTTATGGCTGATTACATGGTTTCAGTATTGCAGAGCTGATATTTCTGAAACGCTCACTCTTTCTCTGCCCCTCCTTCTCTGAGAGCTTTTCTGCCATACTCATGTGCACTATTTATTCTATTTTAACCCAACCCTGTGATGACTGACTGACTATTTCCATGTAATACCTACATGATTCCCGCTGGGATTTCAAAGATAGGCGTTCTACACGGGGAACCGTTTTGCTGCAGTTAACGGGTCAGCTTTGAAAATGCTAAGGAGGATAATGACTGGTTTCGTGTGAGTGTGAGTTTGGGTGAATATTGCAGTGTGTGTATGTGATTGTGTTCGACCATGTGTGTGTGTGTATATGCATTATTGATCTGTTCAGGGCTCCTCCCCTTGATAGTTGATTTTCTGGGCAGAGAGACAGAGAGCCCCCCTGCAGAGCTGAATCTTGTGTTCCTGAAACCTTGACACTGTTTCAAGCCATTATCTTCCACCTCTTTCTCTCCTTTTAGTTAACCCATCCTCTACAGTATATCCCTCCCTCCTCTTTGCTCTAACCTCTCCCTTGCCATCTTTCCTTTCATACCAGTGTTCTTTTCAGTGTTCTTTATCCTCTCACCATCTTTCTCATTTGTCCTTTTTTTATCTCCATCTCCCCTTTTCCTTTTCCTCCAATGCCAGCCATTTGCTACACATCTCTGGCTGTTTTTTTCTTTCCCCTTTCCTCTCTGTTCTCCCTCTCTCCTCCCAGCCTCTTGCAGATGTCGGATCAGACAGAACAACATGGCTCACAGAGAAGGGCTGAATTCCCTTTGGTTCGCCATTGGATATCAAACAGGACTGAGTGCTGTGTGTAGAACCTTAAACCATCGTTGTAAACATGAAACACTGACAGAGACTAAACCGTGGTTGCATGAGAGGTCAAATTGTCCGCAAGAGGACTGGAAAGGGTTCTCTTGAAATGCAATCCGTTTAAGATTTCCTGCTTGAAATGATAACTTTGTCTGCGGACAATGTGACAAGAGAATGAAAAAAACAATGATATGCAGATGTCATTGTTATAATAATCAGTCATCACATGCTTTCATATGAAGTACAAAAGTAATGTGTACAGACTTACTGCTTGGTGTTCTTGTTTATTGACTATGCCACCAAACACTGATCCCAACTACTCTAAGTTCTACTCTATTTACTATGGGTACATTAGAAGTGATTTGATAGTAACTGATCTGAGTTAAACCTTTGAAAGCTACAAGTCTGAAAACATGCTCTGTGTAACAGAAAATCCATGGACAAAATTTCCTGAACTTACGAATACTGCAAAACAAGCAAAGGATGTTTGTGTACAGGAAAAGGTGGAACCAACACTATGAAAAGACACAGTTTGGAGAAAAATCTGTTTATACTGTTGGAAATTAATACGCTTGATCTTTTTATACTAAAGGCAAATGACATGGTGAAAAACGAGCCAAAGCATCCAGTTAACAGGCTGATAGGTGGGAGGGGGTCAAATATGATTTAAAGTGGCAGAGGATGTCTGGACACATTTTTAATGGGGGGAATGAAAAGTATCCACACACCGGATCAAAGCTCCCACAACTTCGTTGGACTGGAAACAGCAATGTTTCAATTCTGCCTTTAAGGTCATGATACATAACAAACTTATCAATCTCGATGTCATGAGTGCATAAAAGTACCATCAAATGGGCATTTTGTTTTCGAACTTTTCACTTCAAAAATGCACAGATGAATAGTAGCTGTTTGTCTAAATCTGGGACATTTACAGATTAAATGATGATGATGATGATAGTAATGAATTAATGTGTATGATCCATGATGAAATCAATAATTTTTAAAATGGCATCAGGGAGAAGTGTCCTAACAAAACAAGGTGACAAGACTTTTTCATCAGGCAGAACCCACAGAATGCAGATAGGGACAATAGGATAAAAAAAAGTAGTACACCATGCAGCAGTTGGGCATTTCAGGAATCAATAGAAATAGATTGATGGATCAGATGGAGGCTGGCACAGAAATACAGTAAACATAGAGTATGGCTCTGACAGCTGGTGTGGTTCAAAAGAGTCTTTACTGTTGAAATCCTGATAACTGATGGCCAAATTTTTAATACCTCCATCTGTTTGACCATTTTAGTGAGGCAGAGGGACACTTACTTCCAGAGACTAAAGCCGTTGGGACATCTGGGTAGTGGGGGTGCAGGGGAAAGGGGAGCACACCAAGATATACGGTGGCAAGTCGTAGAGAGAAGTATGTCATTGTAACATTAGACTATTACACTAATCCTTCCCATTTAGACACACTTCAAAAGGACGGTTAAAAACTACAGAATGAGCCCAGAGGGGTGTTCGGGTGTCAGGGGCAGTGTGTGTGTGCGTGTGCATATCTTGCTATAATGGGTGTGCATCTGTGGGGGAGTTAAAGTATGTGTGTCAGTTGAGGGTGTGTGGGTGGGTTGTGCAGAGAGGTGAGGACTTGACCCCTGAGGTTAATCCTAAATCTTAACCATGGAGAAATGTGATCTATAACACACACACACACACACACACACACACACACACACACACACATGGCGGGTGTAGAGGAAGCAGTACGGTGTCCAGACGGTATTAGCAGTATTTTTAGATTTCTTCAAGCGTGCGTCAAACAAAGACTGCCTTTCACATGCCCAGTCTGTCCTCCCTGCCTCCCATTTTCTTTCCTCCTCCCTTGGTCTCCTTTTCTTGTTTTCTTTTCTCTCCCCTTCATTCTTCCCTCCCCGCTCTTTTTTCTCCTTCTCTGTCCCAGACATGTTCATTTTCTCAAACCCCCTCCCTCTCTCCATCCTATCCCTCTCCTCCCTTGAGGCCCATTCTTCCAACAGTACCTTAATAAACCTCGCTTCTCTCCCTCCAGTCACAACTTTCTTTATCCTTCTTTCACTCTGTCTTCACCACGACCCAGCAGCTCTGGTTAAATAAACACCGGGCACACAGCTGGTGATCAGGTTTATATTCCCCTTTCAAATCCCTCTGTCCCTTTCCCTCCCTTCCTCCTCCTCTCTCCTCTTTCCTTCCATCCTCCCCTCCTTCCATACTCTCTACTCTATACTTATAAGCCTTCAGAGGCTTTGCAGTCACACATCTACAAATGACCACAGTTGTCGCCATATTGGTGATCCAATGATCCAGAGTTTTGTCTTTAGCCTTGGGGACACTACGAGGGCTGGCATTAAATAAAGATGTAACCTGTCTGACCGGTTCAATGTTTTCAATTGCCACTGTTTTGACTATAATGCTTGTAAGGTGGCTCTGAAAAGTTTGCAAGGCGAACAACATCTGCAGTCAGCTTAGATTCACCCAGTTTCACAGTAAAACATGTCAAAATATCCATAGAAACCTCCTAAACCATTTCTGCAACACATTCCACTTCTCCGTCGTCTGGTGCAGGCTCAGTATGCTCCAAATTGTAATTTTTTTGACAACAATTTTTTTAGAGCGTGGTTATGGTTGGTCACAGGGTGCAGCAAAAGTATCCAGCTAACTGTGACAACATGAAGCACTGTATTTATCTGTAATTTGGAAATATTGGTGACTAAATCTGACTTGAAATATGACTTTGCAAGTGAGAGTAAGTTAACACCAGGCTGAAGAGCAGTGTTTCACTGCCCTCTGTGGTTGACAGCTTCAAGCCTGTTCCACCTCTGAACACCCAGCATCAGCGATAGGTGTGGTCAGTAGTGTGCTCTTTCACACCTTTAACCACACCCAACAGTGATGTCACAGTGTCCTGGCGTACACCTGCACATCACAACAGTAAGGTGAGTTAGCTAAGTTAAACCACTGTAGGTCAGCAAAATCTTTACAAACATTCATATGAAAACAATCTAAAAAGAAAGAAATACAATTAAATCATTTAGATGTTTTGAGGAAAGTATCTCTTTACATGGCGGAATGAAACATTTGGTCTCGTCTAGACACTCATTACAGTAAAAGTGTGACATTTACTGGTGTAATTGGACTATTGATTCGACTCTTGCATTGTCCACCTTTAATTGATATGTCTTATTGTTATGTTGTGGCTGACAGTGAGGTCCTGCCATGCATTTTTAAACCACTTAGGTCTGAATTATTACTGTGCTATACAGAACAGGTCTGTGAGAGAATTGTATATGGAACATTGTAGTAATCGCATGTTCACAACAGAGCTGTGTCTGGTTAACTGAGAAGAATCTAAACTTTGTATAACAAGCTTACATCAATATGAAATAAAACACAGCATCCAGAGTTTAGTACTTCCCCTCATTCTGTTTTTCCACCTTTTTGGTTTTAGTTTTTCTTTGTCTGCCATTTCTCTTCTGTGTCAGCTAACTGAAAATGAAACATGACTAATACCTCTACTACATCTAGAATCCAGCTTTAGTTAAAGCACACAAACAAAGACACACACACACACATAACTACCATTTAAACACATGAACTCAACAAACACTCTTTTTTCCTTATCCGAATCAAGGGTCAAAGGACAGAGGGTGTCGTATGCTGTACAGATCGTAAAGCCCCTTGAGACAACTTGTGACTTGTGATACTGGCCCTGCACATGAAGACACATGCAGGCGTGTACACAACCAAATGAACAGACTCAATGGGAGCCATGTACATAAAAATACAGAAATGTATCAGTCACAAACACAGCCACACTCACTCAGACGCACTATTAAGATAAGGCTGGAATCGGATAAAGCTGGCCATATCGCAACCCGCCAAGTCCCAACCAGGCTTAGCCGCCTGCATGGAGTGTGTGTGCATTTCAAAGAGATCAAGTGTGTGTGTCCAGACTAACCCAAGTGTGCGTGCCTCCCTCCCTCTTATTCTGTTTCAAAGAGAGTAAGCTGAGAGGTGTCACATTATAAGAAAAGAGCTGGAATAAAAACTAAACCTGATCACTGGAACATAGTTCAGCAGGCTTAGACTGTGTTTTGGATAACACCCTTTTTGACAACCATATCTCTGCTGCCTTACAAGGGAATTATTTGTGAATGTATTTAGTCTTTATGAATCCCATTATAACACTACCTGGTTTGGCCCCGTCTCAGAATGTGTTTCAGCCTAAGATCATGTTTGTCCCTTGGCGAGGGAAATGAAAACGATTAGTGCTACAGTGCTTTTGGGAACCCCTGCCCACACAAGAGTCTGGTCGTTGAGTCGGTGATGTCTACTGGATGTGCAGTATGTGTGGGACCCACTGAAGGCTGTGAACACACAGAAGTGATGCTCTGCAGCACTCATTTAAATCATGCAAACATTTCAGATTCTGAGCTCCACAGTTTGATTCAGATATGTATTGCAGTTACACTTGTTGGTAACACACGGAAATCATTACCTAATTATTTTGACAATTATTGATCACTCGATTATTTACTAAAAACCACTGCAAATCCCTCCTGAATAGGGAAGCAAAAAAAAAA
>NTHP01000184.1:18507-56036 GCA_003416845.1 Oplegnathus fasciatus
AAAAAAAAAAGGATGAGTGGTAGTCAATCTCAAGGCATACCTAGGTATCTGTATATTCATAACTATGGGCATTAAAATCACTGATATGCCCAAATACAAATGTATTTTATTTAGACACATTTCACTTCACACAGAAATACACACTTTGTTAGGTCAACAAGTACAATTTGTCAAACCCGTTCTTACTGACATTGATTATGAAATATTTATGTATACAACATTAAATACATTTGTCTGCTGTGCGTGAAAAAGCAATCATATAGATTTTCCATTTATTTTCACTGGAGGATATTAATCACTTCACTCAGACTGAACATTGGAAAACATTTGTATTGAAATTTATTATACCGCTATGCTGCATATTAATTAATGGAATGCATATAAGATGTGAGTGGCCCCATTGTGGTCACATCAGTCACTGAATGGACTTTAATTTGTCTATCTGTGTTTGTTTAGGTATGTCTTTGGCATGCGCAACATGGGTGGTAACAATAAGGCTTCAATTACATGGATAATCTTTGATTATTATTATTACAGTAGGGTTCCCCTGCCATTTCAAGCAACAGAATTAGTTTTACATTTTTCATATATATTTTGTAAAGATGGGTGTCACCTTCTGATAGGCCTCTCATTTTGGAACAAAATTTCTCATTTAAACTGTAATTGAACTGAAATTGCACTTCGTTTCTGCATTAATGATTCATATTTGTGATACGCTATGAACTTTAAATCGATTTCTGTATATAAGTGCTACTTTAACTTCTATGACCTCAATAATAGAACTTTTAGGATAAAGGATTTCATCGTGTGTATTCTACTACTATCTGCCTGAAAACTTCTGAAACCCAAAGTTAAGATACCAGTCTGAGCGGTTCTGCTTCATGCTGTTCTGTGTCACCATCACCACGCTGTGCATTGGTCTGTCAAAGAGGTGATTGAGGGGCAAGAGTGTCACATTATAGCTATTGGGTTCTACTTTATGGGCTGAGTCTGATGGCTGAAATATAACCTCCTCTGATGTACACACAATGATGTGGACATAAAACGTGTACAAGTGCAGCTGCAGACATATAAACCACCACAGCAATAACGCCCAAATACACGTGGCAGATGATTTATTGTGGTATTATATGTTTTGTTTGGTTCTTGTTTCCGAGACTGCATTTTATCCATTTACATAAAATCATTGTTTGAATGTGTGAAAACCACTTTACTACACCAATGATGGTACAGAAAGTCAATTTCATTCGAATATGTGATACTAATGCGCTGCACCCTGCCTTTTTTGTTTTTGGAGTGAATCAGTACAAGCAAGAGCTGCTGATGCACGACAGATGAGGATAGGTGAGATGTTGTCATGACTGCCATTTACAGACATCCCAACGTCATCATTTTGCCAAAAGGCACATCTCATGTACTGTCAGTATATTATTCCTGCGTTACTCAGATCTACGTGTTTTATCTACATATACATGACAAAGAATGTGAGGAGGCTGAATCGATTGACAGACAGTACTGTAAATTAGTGGAACCCACTCAGACCCAATTTGTTTTGTTCTGCACATAGGCCTTGCTCTCTAACTGATTCAAAGGGCTTGAATACTCTCCATCAGCTGGAGCAGTGCACTGAAATTGTCATGTACTACACAGCCCCTATGAGCTCCTGAAAGGGGGTGAGCAGCGCAGACAACATCAATGGTCTGTGGAGGCCCAGCACCACAGGGTCAGGCCGGGACTGAGAACCTAGCAGTGGCGTAGAGAGCAAGATAATATTCACTATTGTTTTAACCACTACTGGAAGGTCATTCAGCAGAGAAAGCAGAGGGGAAGCTGGAAGAGAATTGGAAGACTGCTTAACTTCCCACCATCAGGTTGTATCCATCAGATAATGGCTGGAGAGTGGCTGTTGATTGTAAGGAAGGAGCAGGATGTAGTGACTAAGGCTGAAATTATTCGTAAGTTAATCGATTAATCATTAAGCACCAATTTTGATAATTTATTAATCATTGAAGCCATCCACCAAGTAAAAATGGCAAACAATCTGTTTCCAGCTTTGGTGAGGATTTGCATCTGTTTTTGTTTAACATCACTATAAATCGAATCCCTTGGGACTGTTGGTCAGACTAAATTGCTGATGATGCAATTTGATGATGGCACAGGAGGCTCTGGGAATTTGTGATTCCCATCTTTCATTATTTTGGGATATATTATTTATATTTTATATATATTTTAGGATATTTTTCTGGACGCCATGAGCGGAATGCTCAGCTCCCAGGTTAAATGTAGCAGTCAGCATGGGCATTCATCCTTGCACTGAGACGAGGGCTGGAGGGGCTACACACCGCAGCACTAAAAAACAAAACAAGGCCAACCAAATAATCATCTCAACTGTGTAGAGTAGAACTACAATAGGGTTACAATGCACAACTTTCAAGTTTAAGGTTTGATCTCTCGTAGAGCTTTTATGGACCTTATCCACAAAGTACTCATTTATCAAAAGAATCAAGAACAGCTTGTTCCCCCAGAGCTTCTTACTGAAATGACATCTTACAATGTTGAACCTCCATCTCAGCCACACCCCCTTGATGTGCGTTTAGCATACATGTTGCTTTTTCTAGATGATGTGGTTCTGCTGGCTTAATCAGACTGTGACCTCCAGTGTGTACCGGGAAGTGTCAATCAGTAGGGATGAGAGTCAGCACCTCTAAGGCTGAGACCATGGTACTCTAATGGCAGAGTGAGTCACTGGTCCTAGAAAAGGAGTTCAAGTATCTTTGAGTTTTGCTCATCGGTAAGGTTAAAATGGAACATGATATTGACAATGGGATTGGTGCCACATCCGCAATAATGTGGATGCTGTACTGGACTGTCATGGTGAAGAGGGACTTCAGCCTGATTTACTGGACGACTTACTCAAGCCTCACCTGTGCTCATGAGCTTTGGGAACTGACCGACTGAGAGAACGAGATCATAGATATAAGTGGCCAAAATTAATTTCCTTCACAGGATGGCTGGGCTCACCCTTAGGGACTGGGTGAGGAGCCTGGATTTACAGAGGGAGGTTGAAGTATAACCATTGCCAGTCAGTTTTGAAAAGAGCTAGCTGAGGTGGTTTTGGCATCTGATCAGGATGCCTCTAGGATGCTTCCCTCTGAAGGTATTCTGGGCACATCCAACTGGGAGGAGACCTTGGGGCAGACCCAGAACACACCGGAGGGATGACATATCCCATGTGGCCTGGGAGCACCTCGGGACCCCCCAGGAAGAGCTGGAGGACGTGGCTAGGGAGAGGGATGTCTCGGCTACCTTGCTTGTTGGCCTGTTGCCATTGCGATCCTAACAAGCACAGCAAACTGGATGGATGGATTGCTCTTTTCACGTACACCATTTTTGCACGACTGCACTTTATACACTTTTCTACTAGTCTGGTATATGTATGTTTTTATAATCCATGTACGTATATCTGTATATTTAGATATATGTGTTTATATGTGTGTGCATGGCATACAAAGCTACATTTTGCAGCTGCAATAGTCTTTGTTGTATTAGTACATGTGTTGCCCAGTCACAATAAATTGAACCTGAATATTAATTTCAAATTTAAAAGCACTCTATGGAGTTTTTAATTGGTTATGAAACAGTCTCCACCGATGCCTCTATATGACCTACATAAGCAAACGAGACCAACAACAAGAAGATTGGCTATTTCTATTAGTTTCTAATAGTTATTCTTAATGCCTGCCACCGGGTCGGGTTTTCCGCAAAATCAGATGAAACGATGCTGGGGTTTGCTATGGCTGAATTTGAGTTGCTTCAGCCGCTAACTGAAGGTCCGTCTCCGGAGCTGTCACCTGCTCTCCTCCAGGCAAAGTAGTTATCTTACGGCGGGGAGTGAAGCGAAGGGAACATGTAACCTAACGTTCGGTGAAACACTACCACCTTTATCTACAGGGACTGTCAAAATCAACACAAAATGAAAAGTTCCATTGAGCTGCTTTAACTTTTAAACAGGCTTATATTGCTTACTACAATATGGTATTCATGTAAATTGATTGAATCATGGCTCACTGAAACTGGCTGACTGAGTTCTTGAGTTGAATCCTGAGTGTAGAATGTAAGTGTAAGAATCCCCAGTTTACATGTGAAGTGATAATCATCTCATCTCACAGAATGATTCCCTGTCACTGAGATGTAAGTGTACATGCGAGCCAAGCTAAGAGGCCTCATCACAAACAAAGCAATGAAGCATGAAAAACAACTAGACACTAACTCCCACTGCCTTCTGTCCAAATCACACCCATTCATATCCCAGCATGCACCAGCCTACTCTCAGTCACATACAGTCATATCCCAAATGCGCAAAACAACCATCATTTTATGGGCATCTGAAATGGCCTGTGGGGAAATATGTAGTTTAGTAAAAAATGCAATAATCAAGTTGGGAAATAATTTAGGACACACAGGCACAAGCGCATAAAAGCAGCGATACGCACACATACAGATTTATACACAAATACACATGCACGCATCCAGATACACACTCATATACACATGTACACACATTCTTCTTATTGCTCTGCCACACAGAAACGTAAAGTTGAAGAATGCACACATACTGCTGTATACACACACACACACACATTAAGATATGAAAAATCCTCATTTATTCATTATCCAACTCCACCAAGATATTATTCTTTTATGTGAGCTGATTAAAATTACCCAGCACCAGGAAAATATAATGGAGCATTTGTTTTTCTTTCATAATGATTAGTTCAGCTCTGCAATTAATGGGCATGCAATTGCTTTTGCCCAGGAATAAGGTTTGGTTAATTGAAGAAGAGGAAGAAGAGATTGTGTGCAGTGTTCAGAGTCCAGCTGAGAAGAAGAATCCAAGAGGGAAGAAAAGAGCATAGGTTGCTAGCTTTAAGCTTTGATGTGATTTCAAAAGTGAATTCTCATAGTTCAAACAAACTGCGTTTCTTCCATTAAGGAGAGACATCCTCACCTGAAGGTCATCATCAGTGTGTCTAGTCAAGTGTCTGAGTGTTGGCCCTCAAATGACTCACAATGTGTTTGTGGCAACATTTGTTTGTTTTAATATTGAGCTCCCAATCCTTTTTGATGGCCTGTTGTTCAGGTTTTGGAAATGTACTGTATATATATATATATATATATATATATATAACATTTGGTAGGCAGTATTAATAAACTGAGACAAAAATGGCCCCTTGTATTTTTCATTGTCCCCAGAGAGAAAAATTGAAAATCACTTTTTTGTCATAAATGTGGTATAATTCAGTTCAACAACTGAAAAATAAACATTAGAAGTTTATAATATTTAAAGTTTAAAATGTTGGAGTAAGTATTGGTGTTTGGTAGATTTAATGTGTTCACACATATCATGTACTTTCTGACCAACTGAACAGTTTCTGACGACCAATTACCAATAACATTAGATCAGTACATCCGAGATACAACAACATGCTATAGTTTTAAATGACTGGCTCTGCATGTACGTGTATATATACATATATATATAAAAATATATTTTTAGATAAATGGTCAAGCCTTCACAGCTCCATTAATGGGCTGTGCCTGTGATTACAGAACTACAGTTACAGCACATAACTATTGGTGCTGTGTATGATATGCAGATGGTGTCGGCTAATAGAGCACCTAGATTGCCTTCAGAAGAAATGCAGGCCAGTGGCCTGACGTTAAAAGCATGAAATTAATGTGATGAGTTATCAGCAAGCCAATTTACAAAAAACTTGTTTTCTCTCACTACTGATCAGGTATTTGACATGGTTCAGAAACACTTACAGCCACCATAACACTTAATTTCTAGACTGCTAGGGATCCTCCTCATTGTTAATCACCCACATCAGAGCATTCACTGGAGCTATAAATTTGTTTAATTCGAAAGCGTCGGCTATTATAAAGCTGTCTGACCCCTCCTTCATCACTTCTGCTGGCACGACACCACAGACTGCCTGTCTGAGCATTCTCCTTGTGTGGCACTGAACCAAAGGAATCCAGGCCAACGTTCTTGTCCTTTCTCCTTTTCTCTGCACTAACCCAAAACATTAAGACAACAGAGCAAAGGGCACATGAGAGGGGGTAGAAAAAAGACAAAGTAATGAGAGAGAAAAAGATACAAGAGAGATATGGAGTAGAAGGTGAGAAAAGAGCCACAGAGAGGAGAGAAAAGACGAGTGAAAGAGCAAAATGAGAAGATGAAAAGATCAAATAGAAAAAGACTGCAGAAGAAGAACAGAGACGAACATGGCAGGGCTAAATTGGTTGTCTCATTCTGGCTAATGATTTCACATTAAGGTCAACATCTGAAGTGTTTCTCCCTCAAAATGTCAAATACCCAACAACTGATGACTTTACCAGCCCCTAAAAAGACCCGACAGCAGTGGTGAAGTAACTTTTACCAAATGGCTTATGACAACAGTTCTCTAAAACTATTAATCAGGACCCAAGATGGGTTGTGGGACAGTTTTTGCAGGGTCTCGATGTAGCATAAGTACCTCTAATGAACCCAAGATGTGGTGTTAGATGTTTTATGTGTTCAGTGTCTTTGTTCTAAGGTGAAAAGATGAATAGCAAAATAGTGAAGTTATCCCGTGGTCTGATTTAGGACACTTTACTCTGAGAGTTTAGTGTAAAATAATTTGGCACTTACTCACCGTGTCTTGGGTACTTTCATGCAGATGACCTCACAGCAGAAAGTTGCTGTTGGGGAGCACACCTGTTTTAAATTGCACAGTTATGAGCCATGTTTCTTGATATTGATCAGCTCTGTCACTCCTGTTAATGAGGCCTGTACATCAACTAGCCCTGATTGCATCATAAAATTTACCAACCAATTACTCATAAACCCCGGGCAGCAAGTGGAAAATAAAAGGGTGAAATTACAGATCAAATCTATCATTGTCAAATCTCGCTCTAAGAACAAATCTGGAAAATGAAATATCTCATAAGCCGCAGGATCACATGCTTTTTAAATACCCTACGGTGTAATTCCCAGAATGTAACACCAATACGCTATCAATAAATAAGTCTGTGGACTGAAAAAAGCTGAGGGCTGTAAAGTTTTAAATATTCCAATCTTTTTCTACCTCATTGTCCCACAAAAGTCACTGATAATAGCCAGAGTTTGTTGAAAAAGGACTAAAAGACGCTTCAAATACATTAGATCCAGCCCCCTGAGACACTCGTTTTGTTTCTCGTCGTATTTCCTCGTGTTTTGTTTTGAAATTCATAACTTGACTTTCACAATTCACAAATCTGTTTTACCTACAGGCCAAGAGTTTCACTCACTGGTAGCCACCTTCCTATCAGTGACTTTGTGAGTCAAATCCGAGAGCTTGATGCGTAGAGTAAATGTTCAACCTGCCTCCTCATACCCTGAAGCACAGAAATTTAAATACTGTGGGTAGTATAATATCACCTCGTTTCACACAAAGCCAGATGCAGACTGCATGTAAAATGCACCGCCAGCTTCTCCGAAATTCAGTAAAAATGAGAACAGTACCATAAGGAGGTGAGCTACTTGGAAAATGCTAGACACATGCTCTGGCTTGAAAAGAGTGGTATTCTCAGTCCACACTGTTGTTTGGATTACCACAAAGTATGAATTCTTAAAATAAGAGTGACATTGAGATCACTCAAGTTTGGCCAAATTCAATTTAGGCATTTGCGATGGACTTTCAGTTTCTGCCATTAGGACTTTAATGTGATTGCCCCTTCTTTATCATGACCCAAAAGATGGATATTACTGATTTAATATAGACTAAGGTCCCATTATATAAGTTCACATTTTTTGTTTCTAACTCATTTACCCAATGAACTGTGGGTTACACATCCTCTTTTCTGTGTTTTTTCATGGTCTGTAAGAGAGATGCTTCCAGGTCTGATGTGGTTCTGAAACCTTGCTAACAATGGAGCACATCAGGAACGTGGACACCATGGCTGACAGTTGGAAATCACTGTCTCCACACGTCTGTTTCAGTGCACATCCGTGACTGAGACAGACTGTGTGGGTGAGTATGAGGAGGCTTCTGACGGTGTCAGCTGTGTTTGTGAACATGTGTATGTTTATGCATGCATTTGTTGCGGGTGGGTCTGCATGACAAGGAGTTTGATGGCTGTCAAGCATGCATGCGAGTGTGTGTTTATGTGTGTCTGTAGGGGAGGGTGATATGACATTTGACAGATTTGAATGTGTGAGTGTGTGATACAGAGAGGTGAAGCATCTGACAGTGTTGAGCTGTGTGTGCTGTCATGGCAGGGATTCTCTCGGAAACTGGACAATCCAGAAAACCAAATCTTTCATTGTCATGTTTCCGGGATTTTCTATTTTCTTAGGTTATTTTTATTTCCATGAGACAAAGTGTCTTTTAAAAGGTGTAAAAAGTGTTACTTCTGACTTAACTATAAAACGGCTTGTTAGTTTTTGTCACTGAACCCTAAGGGTATGCCAAGGGGCAGGCAACTCAGTTCCTGGCAAAGAAAAATAACATGTCCCTGGGCCCAAAAAGCCTCAATTCACGGTAGTAAACAGCTTTGTTTTATGGCTGTTCACACATCTTATTATAAAACAAATAAGGCAACTGACAACGACTATCACCACACCATTGATTTACTGTATATTTCATGCTGGTCAAATATTAGACGATAGCATGCTGCACCTAAATGACTGCAAAAACAATGTGTGTTTGTGACATGGTGGCAACACTTCTTAGTATGTGGCCCAGCGTGTGCATCCAAACAGGGAATTTTCAATGATAATCTTCTGTTAAATGTCTGTTTATGCAGAGACTTAAATGACTGTATTGGCTTTGATACTCTGTGTGTGATTGCATTTTGAAGCCGCGCCACTTTGTTCCAAATGAACCATAAACCCTCTTCGCCATCAACAAAGTAATACAACGATATAATTCAAGGCTTAACCATATTCATAACATGCTTGTATATTTCCTCTCTGGAACATATTTTGTGAAACTCTTTCTTTGGATAACAGTAAATCATGGTCTTTGCTTCCTCTGTGACAGCCACCAACAGAAAATCAGACTAAACAAACATCAAAGAACTTATACAAACACATAATGTATGCTTTAGATTAACACAATGAAACAATCAGAGTGACCTTTGGAAACTCACCCCCATGAGTAACAGAAAGAGCTCTCTGGTTGTGGTGTCAGTGCTTGTCGGAGTAAGCTGCACCACAATCTGCTGCATTTACATTTAAATAACTCGACACTGACAATTTTGTTATTGGCTGACCACAGAGGAGGAAGGAGGAAAAGATTTAGTTGTGGACACAAGTCAGTCACAAGCGACAGTTGATCAGATTTGGCTCTGTGTAGATGTAGTATAATAAGGTCTTATTGAAGACCAGAAGAAGACTATACAAAGTATTTTGAGAGTGTCCAACAGATACGCTCAAATACAGCCAAATGCTCAGCAGACAGAATTATACTATCAGCACATCACTTGCTCCATCTCTGTCTTTTGCTGCTGTATTTCTCACTGTGCTGTTGGTGTATCGCTGACATTCACACACACCTGCTCTTCTTTTACTTTGTACCTTCATCTTATACAGCCCAGTAGCTGTTGAGACTGTCAAAACATAAGAAAAAAACTTCTGTTCCTTATATCCTTATTTCTTTTTTCACTTTTCGGCCCTCACATCTTCTTCCTAAACACTCATCTCTTTATCCTTCCTCCCTTTTTAGCTTTTTTTTTNTTTTACATCTCTCCATCTCTCCGAGCACACACAAACAGGACTTGTTAACAGAGAGACAGACCCAGATTGATTGACTCAGCAGGCGAGGAGACAGGCTGCCAATAGGAGTAACTCCACACAGAGCCTTGATTCCACACCTTAAAACAAAACCCACATATGTTACCATAATTACCTTGGACAGTTTAGTGTAGCTCTGTGTGAAAATGAATGAGCGGGACACAAAAGAGCTCAGACTGATCTGTGACAGCTCAATGATGCTTGACTAAAGAGCAGAATTCCACATTAAAAGAAAACTAAAAGGGGAAGCCTACTAGCAGATGTTGTTCCAATGAATCAGTGCAGATTAATATATGTATTTATATCTCCCTGCATCTATTATTAGTTTTGCTTTGCAAAAAAAAGAAACATTTCTGCAACACTGAGTAGGTCACATTGTCCTTGATCAATGGTTAAGATAAGGGAAAGATTGTTGTAACTGCTGACAACTGATTGCTGGTATGATGATCCTCTTTCACAAAACACAAATACAACTTGTACACCATAAATACCAGCATTCCTGAGATCAACTTAAGGCCAAAGCCCTGTGGTCAGAAAGTTCATTACCATCTGGGATCTTCTTCTGTTAAAAAGGCATCTGTTTATCACCAGACTGTCAAATTTTGGAGAATGGAAGTTCCCACATGCCATAGACACACCACAGTACAACATCAAGAGTCGACGCACAGGGTAGCCTTAGTGGATTTAAATCAAATGAGATAAAACATACATAAGGCATGGGGCTCTAGGAATGTTATAAAAGATATAACAGTGAAGAACAGGAAATAGCGGAGTCACTGTTCTGTGGCCAAGAGATTAGCAGCACCAGAGGGAGGGTGTTAATGTCCTCATGCTTTAGTGAACAATGCAATGTTTTTCTCCAACTACAGATATTAGTCTGCAGCATCTACACAATGGTTGCACCCGGAAAAACCGCAATATATGTACTGGATATGGCTCATGGCTCATACTGTAGATATGCATAAGAAATAACATGTAAGGAGCCAAAAGAACAAGGCTCTTATCTGTGATTCAATGTTTGCTCCACTAAAACACAACACATACCCATAAAACCTTTGACAGCTCTAGCCAGATCTGCTGAAATTCTGCAACAGTTTTCAGTTAAGAAGTCTCCCTGATCAAAGATGGGCTCCAGTGTTGTCTTATGGTAACTTGGGAGATAGTTAACGATCCATCTTGTTTTCTCCCGTTTTTTATTCTCATATGTGTTCCTTTGAAGAAAATTTTCCAGCAGTGCACGTACACTGGTTACTATTGTTTAACAACTGTAACACCCATGAGGACCTTTTCCCACTGTGATTATGGGTTGCTCAGTACCTACTTCACTGCCACTTTGCCCGCGATCACAGTAAACAGCAGTCTCTAGGGTAATATAATTTTATGAGTCAGAAAGTTTATATTACCTCAATGCCGCTGTGTTTTCGTAGAAAAATCTTTGAGAAAACCTAACACAGAAAACAGTGTTGTTGTTTCAAAAAGGCATATCCACCACTTGAAAAATTAACACTTTGATCAAAGACACCCTCTAGAGATAATTGATCTAAAGGTTAATTTATCTCCTAAAATTGCCATATACATATAGAAGCATGCCCAAGCTTCTTTGACTTGGACAGTTTAGATGTCTGATGGCAACTTGAACCAAGGCCTCTAATATGTGGTGCATTAACTCACGTCATTATAAATCCAAACTTAGAACTTACATGTGTTATTCCAGTGGCCTTGGACACTTCACTCTCAATGTAAAATGTCTCTTCCAAACTTGGAAACAGGCTGATCCAAGACTCTGATCTATGATACCTCCAGGCAGTTAAATTTAAATGCTAATGCCTTCAGAACCGAGCCAGCAGACTACAATCTCAACTGCCAAGCCAACTGACTACTGACTGCAATACCCACTATAGTGTGAGGAGCTGCAGGAGAAATGTGTAGAATGAAACAGGTGTGAAGTTGTTGAGTTGAATTTTTCAGTTTTGGAGACGGAGGAAGTCTAATGACTACAAAGGAGAGAATCGGTCCAGAACCATTTGAGAAAAACAGGGCAGACTTAGTGAACAAGACATGCTATCACTCTGCAATTACCAGCATGGTGCCCTTGAGCAAGGCATGTCCCTAGTTGAGCAAGTAAAAGACGTACCACTCTCCATCCCCTATAAGGAATTACAGGATGTTCTTTGTCAACCTGCCAGGATAAATGGTAATGAAATAATATTTATGTGGCTAATCTCCAAGCGCCACCATAGCATTTAACATCATGCTTTGTCATGCTTCATTTGCGAGATATGGCGGTCTAGATGAGATGTATTTGCATTGTTTTAGGGTCAGTGTTTGGAAAATTACTTTAATGTGTACTTAATTATTCATTACTCATTACACATTGCAAAAGCAATCACATTGCTCATTAACAATGGTAAAATGAGTTACATTACTTTCTGTACATTACTTAGCCCAGTTCCGTCAAAGGTACCTCCCACCAATTCCAAAGCTCCTGCACCATACGCTGCATCCGTATTTAACACTTAATGGTTTAACAGACAGCGAGCCCACACACTGGAGCCATTTACCGACAATTCACAGCTCACTCAGTCTTGGTGACTGCACTCAACACCCCAGAGGTCCTGTCCTCAAAGAGTAGCTGCTGGGTTCACACATCCTCCCAACTCTAGACAAAACTTAGCTGGTTCCCACGTGTAGCCTACTGGTGGTTAGCCAGCTGACTAAGACGGCAAAACATGTAAATAAAACAATTTTAGAGTTACTAGAAAATGCATTATTCCACTGTTGCCACCTTCGCCCACCTACCCCCACAGAATAGGCTCTCCACTGAACACACTGACAAAATGCATTAACTGTAAATAAGAGACACACACAAATGTAGATGTTGACAACACTTTAAAACAATATTGTTTTTAAACTTTAGGGTAAGGGATGGTATCTGTTGAAAAGGCAAATGCACAAATCATAAAAACATTTAACCTTTCATTACATGTACTGTTGAATATAGTAAAAATCACTTTTGGTCCACATCTGTCATTCCAAACTCCTTGGAGCTATGTGAATGTCAGTTTTGCAGATTTTGTGGGAAACCGAAATAAGTTTTCTTTTCTCCAAACTGTTGCTGTATTCTCAATCAGTTGAACTGCCACCTGTTTTAGGGTCTACTGGAGGTGAGAAAAGATGGTGAGACAAGACAGCAACTAACCCTGAAAGGATGCTACATAGTCCTGATTGGAACGAGTGACACGTGGAACAAATCGAGAGAGACAGTCAGTCAGGATTTGTGGACTTTTCTGACTGTCTCAGTCATTATCGGCTTCTCACCACCTCTCCATGACTTTCTCTTGCTGTCTCTTTTTCTCACATTTTCAAAGAAAATCCCATGTAACCAGGGTGTTGGGGAGTACAGACACTGTCCTTTAAAATTTGTCTCTCTGCCATTTCGCTCTCTTTCCCTGCCTGTGAAGACATTTTCTATCTTTCCCTGTCTTCTGTGTTCTTGTCACACACCTCCTCATTCTTTTTCTCTCAGTGTCAGGTAATTTTAGACCACTGGCATATAGAAACTGCTCTTACACACACACACACACAATACGATACATCAGTTAATTTGTTTTCTATGCAACATTACACCACTGGTCCTTTATGTAAATTGTCACATTAAGCCCTTTGCTCTGACATTTCAGTGAAAATGCAGCAATACACACACACCCACACACACCCAATTTAACATTTTCAGTCTGTAGCATCGAGGTAAAGGGTCATTACACTGTTTTAAAATGCAAAAAAAAATGTATTCTTCAGCTGCTGGGGGTAAGCATACAAAACAGACAGGATGCCAAGTAATCAAAAAACAGTTCTTGATGGTTTTGTATGTTTGTGCATCTGAAATTTGCGCTGTGGGTTCATTGTGTACCGATTTGAATATGCCATTATAAATACATTTTACATTTAAATGGAGACTGTGATCTTATTGCGGTCCCTCCTGTTGAAAATCCCTGATTCATTGGATCGCTGTCACTCTCCTTTGTTTCCACTCAAAAGAAGAAATGAGGGGAGGGGAAGAAATTGGGAGAGGAGACTGCAAATGGGAGAAAGAAGGTGAAGTAAAGAAGGGCGGAGAGGAAGGTAAAGAAGAAGAAGAAGAAGTGGGGAAAGGATGGCAGAGCAGAGGAAAGGAAGATGGATTACAGGAGAGAAGCAGAGGGAAGAAGAGAATTTTCTGCCGGTGTCGAGTAGGTGGTTCCTGTTAAAAATGTGGGTTGCCTACTAATGACTTTGTGCGTGTGTGTTTGATGTGCACCTGAGGCAATGCTAAGTAAGTTGGGGGAGTAACTGCTGCTGCTGCTGCTGCTGTTGCTTCACATCATTTACAGTACTACAGGCACAGACACACACTTACGAACACACATGTTGGTAATCCTGACCTGTGTTTAATCGCTTTGGTTCATTATGTCTGTATAAATATTTCTGCATGAAGCTGTTGACGGAGCACCACCTTTTAATGCTGGTTTGCCTCTAGCTACTTTTTTTTTCTTTGTAAACCAGCCTGCGTGCCACAGATATACAGCTCCGTGTGATGTGTGTGTATACGTTTGTCATACAAGGTATGTTGTTTACAAGGACTGACTGAGACAAATGATAATTTCACTATGCAATTAATACTGTTTCAAAATGTATTTTAGGCTTTGGGATGGTGTATTAACAAGATTATGGTTGGTATGTGTGTGCATGTATGTATTTATTTAAACTGGCTTTCAAACAAACGTTCTACTGCCAGATGTCAGCTGCCTTGGCAATAAATGAATTGATAAGCAGTCGGTGCTGTGTTGTTTTTCCACTGCGCTTCCCACAGATCAGCTGTCAATCAAGCAGTATCGGTAACACTCCAACATCGTTTTCTTTCTATTATTTCAAACAAATGATTGTTGCCGATTGTTGAAATGTAACACACATCTCGTACTTTGCCAAAGAAGGCCACGTGTGAAAGTTGTTCATATTCAACATCAGCTTTAACTCAGTTTGCTATACTGTAGCCACCAAAAGCTTACTCCTCAAAAAGTTTACAAATACTTCAATGTACTTCAAGTTTTTATAAAAATTCTCTTGACTAATGTGTTTAAAAGATTGCAAGAGGAAGAACATACTTTCAGCTTTGCCAGGAAAATGTGTTTTTCCTTCTTTTGAGTGGGCCCATTCTAGCATGAGTATCTTGCCTTAAAGGGACAGGGTCCCTTTCAGTGGTTGCAAATCACTGACGTTGATTCAATTAAAATCATAAGGGGGATTGGTTTGGGATCATGGTTTGTGAACATGAGGGTCTGATGCAATAACTTGTGGAACAAAGAGGCACTGGGTTCAAGATTTAACTTTCATTAGAGAGACGAAAAAAACAAACATTTCTATGAAAATGCTGCAGAATATTATGCTACTATCATGATATGTAATTTAAAACACGACATTTTTAAACATCAATAGTGCACTGGGAGGAAATCTGGTAAATATGGGATGCTGAAAGGTACCCACATGAAATCACAAAGTGTATATTTAACTCTCTACAACTTATCAACTTAGTGCTTTTCCTGGCTGGGAAAATGTAACTTTAGAACTATGGTCGCCCCAAATCAAATTAACTTAGCCCTGAGCTAACAGTTGCAGAAATAGAGGAGGGAAATTATCTCAGGTCCTGCTCTGTCTATGAATGAAGATCACCTTGAAGCAGGGATGTACAGCCTGGTACACACTTCAGAAAATACCCTAGGCAACCAGTCAGAGCTGTATATACATTCCTCTGATAAGAAGACACCCATCTGTAAAGGTCCCACATGGCTGTTAACATGTATGAAAACAGCACTTGTATCTAGCTACAGCACTGCTAATGCATGGATGAAGGTCACTGCTGCTATTAGGAGGTTGTAGTCATACTGAGTTAGCTTTTATCTCATTTGATAAGGATGAAAGTGTGCACTTACGCACACTTGACTTGCCCGTACATGCATCCTAGACAGCACACACACACACACACACACAAAGCTAGAAACACACAGACTTCCTGCGATAATGGCATGCTTTATTCATGTGCTGTTTAACATGTATGAAGAGTCACCGCAGTGAGAGTGGGGGAAAAAGAGAAAGGAACGCAAAGAGCTAAACAAAAATATAAAAAAAGCAATGTTAAGAAGAGGAGGGGGAGAGAAAAGAGGAGAGTGGGAGGAGAGGATGAGAAAGGATGAGTAGTGGTTGAGAGGAGATGAGGAGTGGGTAGGAGAGGAGAGCAGAGAGAAGCAAGAGAGGGGTTGAGGCTGCAGTGGTAATGGCATTGCATACCTATTGATGTGTGTGTGTGTGTGTGTGTGTTTGTTAAAACCACTTGTGAAGGTGATTCTGGCTCCTCTGGGGTTTTTTTTAGTCATTTATGTCTGTTTGTACAAATAGTAGCTTTAGAGCGTGACAATTCAAGATCTCTGTCACACACTTACACCCTCACACAACCACACAACAAGGTGAGAAGTATGGCCAAGGCCTGTCCTTATTCACATTCATGTTTCAAGCAGGGGGCTATAGCAGCAGGCACTGCATGAAAAAATGCTCTGTGTGCATGTGCGCACCACACTGCTAAGTCAGGTGAAGAGGTTCTACAGAAAATAATGTGTGCGTTATGCCATACGCTTTTAACGCTGCCACCGAAAGCAAATTTGGCAATGAAGATGAAGACGCTCTTTGAATTAGCGTACTGTACTGAAGTTCTGTATTTTTATGGAACCAACTGAAATGCTTCCAAACTACTGTACAGAGTTTTAAAAAAGTGCCAGAAGTGGTAAATTCTCTTTTGATCCTTTGTTGAGATCTTGATTTTAAGAGTAAAAATGTTAGCTCTTCTATTCACTGGTCTGCTTCTCACTGATATTTTATAATATTCAATGGAGATATGAGAACTATTTTATGATTTTACCTTTTGTTCTCCTCTGTCAGTTTCTTTTAATATACTCTAGTATCTCATTTTAAATTTTCCCAGATTCTTTCTTCTTGCTCTTGAATTTTTCTGCCACTCTAACTCATATTTTTCCATTTCTCCACCATTTATAATAATAATATTTAAATATTTAGACTATTTGTAACAGGCTTTGTCTGTCTCCTCAGCAAAAATGATCGTTGATGGCAGCTGGACCAACAGGAAATAGAAAAGGCAAAGTTTTCTGAAGAAAATGTAGAGTATGTGTGCTTCAGCAGCAAGCAGCAGCTTTTAAAGAGCCCAAATATATTAAAAAAATTATTGTTTGAAGCTTTACAAATGTAGTTGTATGGGACTAACTGGGGAACCACTTAAAGGAATTGAAATGACATTTACAGTTGAAGATTTTAAAGAAGTGGGATTGCTGTAACAGCTGAAGTTGACACACCAAAAGGAGTTGAAGTAGCATTTACAGTAAAGGCAGTAAAACTGGCTAATCATATTAGCCATCACAAGGCTAACATTAAATAATTAGAACTAAGGAATGAACAGAAGCAGCTACAGCTATTTGCTGCCTTCCATCTGAGAAAGGATCCAGGACCAACTCTAAAATGTGTTACCTTTCAGGTTCCCCAAGGTACCTGTAGGAGCCAGATGGTAGATTAGGCCACAATGGGATAAATTTATAAGTAGGAACCAATCTTTGCCGGGTCAGGTGTTCCGCCCAGAAGCAAGACAGTTTTTGACTGCGAGGCAGCTTGTTGCTGCAGTCGTTACGCGTGTATATTGTTTTGTTTGTTTGCTATTGGAATTCAAAGCTGAAAATGTTGGAGTTTAATGGAGAACCAGACAAAGAAGAAAAAATAAATGGACGGAGTGTTCAAGCATAGAGTTTGTCTCGGACTTTGATTTATACAGGGTAATTAGCGCGTCAGTCAGGTGAACCAGGTGCAACACCTCAGTGGCTTAAAGCATGGGCTTAGCCTCTACAGTACCCATGCAAATGCCCAACCCAGAAGCTATTTTATTACAGTATTTCTGGTGGTAGGGCCTATATTCTGCTAGCCTAGAGGCCCCACACTCCAACAGGGCCGTACCTCTATACTAAGCACATGTCACAGCTAAAGGAACACAAAAAGAGCAAAATGAGAATTAAAAAATCCAAAGACTACACTGACTAATTTGATATATAGTTTGTGTGGATTATGCTGATCCACCTGTGAGAATTAAAGCAGGGAAGAGAGCACATTAGGGTTGGGTTAGAAGATAAGAGTTTGGGGCTTCAGGCGGGCCTAAGATTAACAGTAAATCACCTGCAGTAAACCAAAAAGGTTTCTGCAACTTATTTCAGCCAAAACTGTTTGAACACTTACTGCAGATCAATCAAATCATGATTCAAGACCAATGCAACAGCCAATAGCCATCAATGTGCTAATATCATAACACATGATCTGTAGTTGACTACTGCCAGAAGTGCAAATTTACTCAGTACATCTTATTCAAGTACTGCATTTGAGTAAGTGGGAGGAAGTGTACCATACATAGGATTTCAGTTTTTGTAAGACGTAAGACTAAATCTCAAAGAGAATGCTCTTTTATGTTCCCCTTCATTTATATCTGAAACTACCCAATATGTAGTCGTTTAACACATCAATATTTTCCCTCTGAAAGCGACTATTTTTCACAATGAGTATGTCAGCTCTAATACTATCTACGGTGGCAACATACATTATTTAACTACATCATCGTAAACTTTTACCTTTTTATCTGTTCCAAAAAATGAAAGTATGTTTTGCTGCCTTTTCATCTTAACGTCAAGTTAACATCAGCTAGCTGTCGACTGAAGCAAAAATAATTTAATTCACTCAAAGGCTGCTAGCAACTTTTAAGGTGGAACGTTTTCTGTGCATGTTACCTTTCCAGCTTCGGTCCTCCGAACCGTAGTTCGGAGAACTCTGGTTTCTTCGGGCTAATTCAATTGGCTTTATCCTGGCTCGTCAGTTAGCTGTAACTAGCCTCTGCAGCAACTCTGCTTTGAAGAATGGTCGGGAGACGTCATGGTAAAGTTGTATAAAACAGGTGCTTTATTCACTCGGTGGACGGAACACAGTACATGGCCCTTTACACAACCTTTACTTTACTTTAAAGTGTAACTTACCCCCCTGGTCTGAGCCTAACTCCACCCACTGCATAAGTTTGAAAAATGCTAAAAAAGTGGGCATGGGGCTGGTGAGCGAGGGGCGAGACGTGGATGTGTGCTGCTTTTCCCCTCCAGAATCCTCTGAAGCGGACATTAGTGTGGTGGAGGACCATGGTGGTCCCGAGCCGTATCAATTCGAGCCGTCAGCTCCAGCCCCAGTAATGCCCGAAGCCGGGCAATGCCGTCTCTGACGGGCTGAACACGTAACGTTTGCGTCCGTTCGCGGAGCGGCTGCTGCACTACACTTCCACTATAATCAATAAATCCCTCAGTGGTAATGTAACATTACGTTAACGTCACCTTAGAAGGCTAATGTGAGCGAACGGTAGAGTAAGTTGTAAAGCCGTGTACTTATGATGAGGATTCTCGATCAGCGTGTATTTGAAAATGAGCGGACTTCACAAACACCTTGTACAGACTCCACTCAAGTGCGAGCTGGGGGAGCTGGAGCTGCCCACCTCTTATTGGAGGGCAGTCGGTTGGTTGGTGACGAAAACCGCCACCATACGTCACACGCCACCAAAATCAGCCAATAGCAAAATTCAATTGCAGTAGCCGTGTTTCATGCATATTTTAACACAATAGGTAGAATTCAAATATGTTGCACTAAAATGTCAAGATCAACAACACTACTAAATACCCATATAGGTCGGTTTTCAGCTGAAAAAAGTGGTTTGGGGGTTTAGTTACTCTTTAACCTGAGCTTATCCGGACACTCTGCTGATGACTGTAACTTAACAACCAGTGGAAGCATGCGCTTCACGGTGTCTGCCGCACATACAGGTACTTTTTCCACACACACAGGAGAGACTCGCTTCCCATAACAAACCTGCCAGACTACATCACATGCATATGTCACCCACAAGGCCACCTTCCTTAAAAGGGAAGGCTCGGCCGGTAACACATGTTACTCAATGCATGAGTTGACGTTGTGAATCAATCAACACACCTTAAAAAAAAATGAACATCCGAATCCCAAAATTGAAAAATCGAATACCTACCCAATGATCAAATGTCCGAATAGTCGAATATTTGGGCCCAGCTCTAGTACTATGCTACTAAAAAGAAAATGCCTGCAAAGTAGATTGATGTTTTGAAACATACACATGACACACTTTGTGATTGCTTTCCACTACTGGGTATTGCTGCAAGCAATTGATTCTAAAATCATCTAGTAGACAGGTACAACAGATTGGAAACAGCTTGTGACACAGATCCAGAAAAATCAATGATTTTTTTTCAAGGCTGGTGGAATAACATTACTTCAGATAGGTTGAATAAGTTTACTTGGCAGATGAGCCTTCACTGGAAGGTCATCAGACAGGTGTTTGAAATTTTAGATGTAATAAGAAATGTGCATGAACCTTGTGCAACCAAGGAATCTGTCACTCTGAAAAGGCAGCATTATGTCATCCATGATGAGTGTGATGTAACATCTATCAGCTGAAGGAGAATTTCATAACTAAGGTTCACCAAAGGTCAAAGGATGTACCAAGTGTTAATAGCAAAATGGCTTGTGCTGTTAAAACATTTTTCTTGTACAGTAAAAATAGCCTTACCCCAGAGTTAACCTAACTTTAACATCAAAAATGTAACCAAAACTGAGAAAAAATGTGCTAGCATTTTCTAAGACTAAAGCAAACAAAAATTCATAGTAAAATTACAAAAATGAGGGGTTTTTGTAGTCTATGATAAGAAAATTTTGGGGGTTTTGATAGACAACAAAAACAACCTTTCACTGTCCTCACAGCCCACACTTCCCTTCCAAAACAAACAATCAAGCAATGTGGTGACTGTTCAGACAATATGTGCATAAAATGCATGCAGAAATGTGCTCATGCAATAAACCTTCAGCCAAACCCTCCTTTCAATAAACACACACACGTAAAGAAACACACTAATATGTCAACACAACAGACGGCCACTGTACCTTATTATTGTATATTATTATTGTTATTGCATATTCACAGATGCACATGGACACACATATACACACATCTGCACTGCTCTCATATGCCACATTGCTTTAATCAATACCCATACAAACACACAGCCCACACAAGCACTCAAGGACCATAGAAAAGCTAATTATGTAGCCTCTTCTAAATGGCCCTGCGTGGAGCACTAACACTGTGTAGCCACACTAAAGCTAAATGAAAACATCCTAGCTAACTAAACAAAGAGGCATAACATTAACAGGACACAACAAATCCCAGAACTAAATACGTCAATGGTTTCTATTAGGGAAACCCCAACATGGTTCATCTTGCTTTTCAGAGCAAGACAGAGCCAGCTGTGGTCACTTGTGTCTTTTAATGGTGAGTAAAAGTTTACTGACAAAAATGAGTAACCATCAGTCCAGACACCACAGACAGTTCATCATCTGTCTGCTGTGTCACAACAATTGTCTTTGTCCAGTGAAAACCATGAATTTTGAAAACGTCAGCAGCCTTTGAAGAATTTCCTCAACACACATTTGACTTATCTGAAACGGTAACTTTGACTTCAGTCAAATTCAGGAATAGGTTTTCTTAAATCAAATGCTGCAAGTGTGATACTAAGCTATAATGAAAAATATCAATGCACATATAGTAGCTTCTCATGAGGTTTGCAGCATTCCATTCAATCATTTGTAAATTCAGTGTTGCTTAAAACAATAAAGGTTTTTATTCTGTTGTGAAAGAGCCTTTCTAGCCACTCTAAAGGCAACACCAACAATCACAGGATAAAGCTCAACATTAATTAATTATTTGAAAATTGCATCATTCCATTTTCTATTTACAGGAGCTATGGAAAGGCTTTGTGGGAGAAAAATCAAATATCAGTACATCGGTTTTGATAATCCTCCACATCCCCACTGATATATCAAGCGACTCCACATGGTGTCCTAACCGCTTTTGTGGAGAAACTTTGGGCATAAAGGGAATATAGATCATACTGGTTGCATTTCATGGTCGCAGAGACAATAAAAATCAACTTAAGATTTTTTTCTGGGTAAGAAAGGCCTCAAAGTTATCTGACAACCGGCACACAAAATTAAGTGCAGCTTTAAAAACTGTTGACACAGTCCAGAAATGACCGATAGAATTGCCACAGTAGCTTTTCCTTTCTTGTTGCATCTGTTGTGTTTGTGACACATCAGCACACTGTGAGTGCAGGCCTGAGAATAGTACAGTGCCAGATGATATTAAATTACCTGGCCCTCACTCTTTGACTTTTGCAAAATACACTGCTGAATACAAAACATCCTCAGTTTCTTTCATGTGTCACGTTCTTCCCAAAAATCCATCTATTAATCCAACATGATCATGATTGTTTCCATTAAGAGGGCGTACAAACCGTCCATACACTGTAAATGGAAATAAAGTTATTGCAAAACTTTTTTTTTTCTGTTTGTCTGAGCCTCCTAGAGTGTCTGTGACTCCCTCCCACACTCTCACACACCCAGACACACACAAAATGTGTGTACGCAAACACATAATGACTCCGGAGGTACAAGAGCTCTCACACACACTTTGCCCTCCCCTCTATGAGTGTGTGGGAGGGAAAACCTTTTACCAATACTACTCCTTGTCAAGAGGCAGCACTCTGATAATAGCATGTATATGTGAGTTTGTGTGTATGTGTGTGGGAACCTTTTTATTCATGTGATTAGATGCAGCAGCTGTCAGTGTGTTCATGTGAAAATACAAGTATTTCTGAGTTGTATTTTATGTGTTCTTGTGTTTCTGTTAGGACGTATATGCATGTGTGTGTGTGTGTGTGTGTGTGTGTGTGTGTGTGAGAGAGAGAGAGAGAGAGAGAGTGGGGGGTGGGCATCTGCCCTTGCTTTAATTGAAGCTTGTGCGCTGTCAGCATTGGTCAAGTGGTCCTCTCAGCTAAATGACTTAGCTGGCTCAAGCAGAAGCAGCGTGGCATGCATAACTATCACTCTATTAGCCCCATATAAACACAATGATTACTATAATAGAGACGGAGTGAGGGGGAGGCAGAGTGATGATGGAGATTGAAAGGAGAAGGAGAGAGATGCAGGAAGAAAATGAGTGGCATAAAAGAGAAAGGGTATACACAATATATCACCTCCACCTCATCCATTATTTTCCTACAGCAAGAAAACTTGTCATTCATCATCACTTACACATTATGATCCTTTTATACATGATGATGAGATGTTGAGGATATTTTGGGGCTTTGACAGTTTACCATCGACGTCACCAGCAGTGTTAAGGTGAAACTAGCAGCCATGGCACCATCATAATAACTGTCCGGTCTCCAGAAAATCATATAAATTATTTTAATATCTGAAAATACAAAAATATGAAACGCAATCCTTGCACAACATGCAGGGTAAATACTTTTTCTCACTCACTATTTTTCACCAGACCCCTCTCCTTTTTTGTCTTGTTTCTGCATGTTCATGAAGTGGGGTCATATTGCTTCAGGATAAGCACGTATGTTTTGCTCACTTTTAACTCATGTGGAAAGTTTTTTGCCTCAATTCATGGCGCCAAGAGAGAATCTGCATCCACTCACATCTTGCCGTTGACTTAGTAGTAGTGTAAGAGTGAAATTGTGATATGTTAACATAATTGTGTAAACACAGGTTGAAATGTAATTGTGCAGACATAAGTTTAGTATATTCTTACTGAATTGCCATCTATCATCTTGTTCACACATTTAGTGTTTACAGTAATGTTAAGTTGATATTCTGATATCGGGTATTTCAGATGTTCAGTCAGCCGGTTGGTTCATGGGTGGAAAAAAGAGAGAGGAAGAAGAAAGAAAAAGAGGGGAAGTGAGCGAGAAGTGACTTGACGGGACATCGAGCAGGTGTGGGATGACTTGACCAAGCTGTGTTTGAGTCTCACTAAAGTTATGAGTAAAACCCAGAACATGTTGGACTTATTTATTCCTTCTCACAGGTATAGTGTTTCTGTATCTTGGTGCTTTAAAGCAGGAGTATGTAACTTTTGAAAAACAAATCACATTCTTCTTCTTACAAATGACAAGTTGAATTCATAAGCAGTATACCCCTGCTCAATTCATTACACTCGGGTTTACTGCTACAGCTTCACTTAGCCGATAATTAGATGGCTAATATTAGCTAATGTAAGCAAAGGTTTGATAGATATTATTGTGTACTGACAAAAACATTTTGACATTTACCATACTAATGTAAAGTTTAGAAGTTGAGTTAATTCATATATCTGAGTTAATTTGCTAAACATTTATTTACAATGTTTACACAGTTAACTATTTACATATGTATGTTTACACAGTCATTATTTACATATTTACATGTTTAAATATTTATGTCAGCATCTTTAAAACAGTTATACTAATCTCCAGAATCTACTTCTGTGGTTTTCCCTCACATTTACCTTAGGCTAGGTCCTTCTCGCTTCTGATTGGTTAGTTCAGAGACATGTGAGTCAGGAACAAGGAAGTGTTTTTGTTTTGAAGCTGATGAAGTGTGGAGAAGAGTAAAGTGCTGCTTAAGAAAGTTATCCGTCTCCGTCCTGGTGTTTCTTCTCATTAAGAGTGATCCAATCACCACATATCGAACCCTCACGTTACACTAATAATAGTAGTAATAGCACTTGAGACTTGTGGCCACAGTGGCAGCTGCTCGGCAAAAATTACATAGGCTCACTTTAAACGTCGTGCAGAACAAGTGTGAGATTTGACAGGCGACAAATTCGTAACTTGTTTGAGATGACATTTGCTTTCTGTTCCATTCCAATGGAAATCGCCCTGCTCCCTTCTTTGGACAAGAGCTCAAAATGTGTCTGGGCATAATGGATGTCACGGGTGTTTTCAAAGGAAGTTTGAAGAAGAGGAAGTTTTTGTTCGCATCTGAACTTTCCTGCTCAAGCTCAGAGTCTCATTTCATTGAACAAAAATGTGTAAACTGGCCTTCAAAGGTCTCTCTAAGGCTCCTGTCTGTGCAATTCTTGAGTTCAGATAAAGGAGCATAGAGAGGGGTTTATTAATCAAGGAAAGTATTATTCTGCCACTGAGATGCAGACACTTGTGGTTGTTTTCGCCTTCTTTCCATTTTGAAGTTGAGTGGCGCACACAGACCGCTATCCTGTGTTTTTCTCCACGCCATCAGTAACACTGGTCCTTGTGTCATGCAGGGGGATTTGTTTTTGAAAGCTTCAGATCAGGCGCATTCAGATAACAGCAAGACACCACACTGGAATCTGATGCAGGAAATTAAGAGATTGAAAGAATGAAATGTATAATATTGGAGGGAAAGACACTGTTCTTCTTCAGGCCCTTTCTAGGCAGCCTGCGGAAAACAATATTGGTAGTTAACTTGAACAAACCTTTTAAGAAAGACGTGGTGGACGTGTGGAATATTCTGTGTCACATCTGTGACTTTGTTCTGGTCCTGGATATATTTGACAAAATAACAAGATGAATGCAGTTTCTTATTAACTTTGGGACAGCAGGCCAAGACTTTAAGATGGCAACTAAAACTAATATATTGATGCTTCAAATACTCGAAAACCAGAATACACAGAAAGACAGGGCAGCTCGATCTTATAGTAACTGGCTGGAAATTATGCTACAAGCAGCACACCCTCTATGCTAAATGAGCTGGAGTAGCAACTACACAGCCTGAATAGATATCAGTCTATTAGGGGAAAGGAAATGCAGGGATTGCCATGATGCTCCCTTTTCAGCCACTGAGAGGCTGGAACAGGCAGAAGAAGTGTAAAATGTCACTTAATATATCCTCCGTGTGTTTATATAACCAACCTGTCCATTAGCTGTGGTCCATGTGTGAGGACTTACAGTGTTTCCAGTTCAAGTTTACCCATCAAATCACTGTTTTTATCGTTTTCACTCTAAAGAGCTCTGCACTTAAAGATCACTTTAGAACTGCGTAGTCAATTGTGTGACATGGTCAAAAACATAATAAAGGCTCATGGATTATACATTTAAGTCATTTTCATGGACCAACTGAACACAGG
Source organism: Oplegnathus fasciatus (assembly GCA_003416845.1). Classification (NCBI taxonomy): domain Eukaryota; kingdom Metazoa; phylum Chordata; class Actinopteri; order Centrarchiformes; family Oplegnathidae; genus Oplegnathus; species Oplegnathus fasciatus. The sequence continues at coordinate 44,454 of NTHP01000184.1, forward strand.
GCTCGAAATGGTCAAAGTAATTAGTATCAGTGTAAGTTAACTTCAAAAGAAAAAAGAAAATTTGAAAGAAATTTGGGAGAAACAGCGGAAGTTATTTATGAAAAGTGTTTAATATAAACATACAGAAAAGGATAATCAGACTAATCTGTTGGAGTTTTATCATTGGCATTCAACCACAGATATGTGCACACAAATAAATGCACAGGCGTGGATATTAACATAAATATCCTCTTAGCTAAAACACAGGATTTGAGGTAATTCCCAAGATTATCGTACTTATCCCATCTTAATCTCCAAGTAGGAGTTTTAGGCGCTTTCTACTTTTCTGAGGAGAACAGTGTGTTTGTGAAGACATGGCGGTATCGCCCTGAGGGTGCTTAGACACACACACACAGACAGAAAGACAAACAGATTCCCCCTGACTCCATGTGTCCCTTTATCTCTCTTTGTCATGTTTTGAGGCAGTTTGCACAGTACAGTGACATACTGTAGGTCTTAGGAGTTGGAGCAGTATGGTTGCCAGGGGAAACTATCTAATTTTGCTATCACACATTCAGCTGGAAAAGAGGAAAGTAATCAGGGAAATCAAACACTGTAATGACTATAATGAATGGTTGGGAGGAAAAGCTTCAGATAATTTTTATTTTGGTTGAGAAGGATTATTTGGTTTGGGAATCTTGTGCTGTGTACAGTAGTGAGGCAGGGGCCACAACTTGAGGTAATGTTTAGTCATACAGTCACACAGTCGTACCAGGAAGCTGGGGGTGAGTAGAAAAGACACACACATACCTGTTTACGTCAGTGGAGCAGGTGAACAGTTTTAGGTTCCTGGGAATCAGCATCACAGAAGACCTGCCATGGTCTCACATCTCCACCCTGGTAAAGAAAGCTCAGAAATGGCTGTATTTGTTCAGGAAACTTAAGAAGGCCCATGCCAAGTTCTTGTTAACTTTTACAGAGGAGCAACAGAAAGCATCCTCACTGGAAACATCACAGATTGGCTGGAGATGTGCACGGCCCAAGACAGGAGGGCTCTGCAGCGAGTAGTTAAAACCATCCAGAACATCATTGGTACTTATCTACCGAGCATCAGTGATATCGGTGAGGTGAGGTGCCCACCCCAGCCTGTTCTCCCTGCTGCCATCTGACAAGCGATACAGAAGTATCCACAGTCCTACCACCAGACTCCGGGGTAGCTTCTTTCCTCAGGCTGAGACTTCTCAATTAATCCTCTGCATTCCATCAGAATTCATCATTTTTTGTTTTGTTTTTGTTGTGTGTAGCATGAATGGACTACAGCTTGCATTCTGTTATACAACCCTGTGTTGTATAATGATAAATAAATGAACCCTTGAACCCTGTTGTACCTTATAGAGTCTGTTGATGACATGAATAGGCCAGATGATCAGCAGTCAACAAGTGCTGCACCTCTCCCTGCTGATAATGTTCCTGCCGATGTTGTTGGCCCTGTTCTCTCTGCTACCGCAACTAGAAAAACACACAGCCATCTCACTGCTCCTGTTGTGCCAGTCAGAAGTTCCCCAAGGAAAGAACCTAACACACGAAGACACAGAGTTTGTTTTCGCTGGCAGAGGTCAATGAGGATGAGGAGGACACAGACAGACCCAAGAGAAGAAAGGAAACCTCAAAGAAACCTGCAATGCAGCAATCTGCCTCAAAGGAACGAGCACCAATCCCCACACCCCCAAGAGAAAAGGGAGACTTTTAACCCCCCATTCTCAGCTCAGGACATTAGCCTGTAAAGGCTGTTCCCAGAAGAGCCAGTGCTCAAAGTCTCATTGGTGCAGAAGAGGCAGAGAGAGCAAGGTGGAGACCTGAAGAAGAGGCTGATAGAGAGCAGTTCGTCCTCTCGGCCCAGCACGAATGACGAATTGTTTTTCCTCCCATGCAGTTACTGTAATTAGGCAACAACACAAACACATCTCACAAATACAATTGATATTTCATAACAGTTACATATATCATAACTTTATATTCTATTGCTTAGTTCAGAATATCTATCCTGCTTTCATGTGCTTCACTTTTTGCCAGTACCCAGGTGAAGATGGTTGATCATCCCCAGCATGTTACTGCAGCTCAACTTGTGACCATGGTAACAACAGGAAACATTTAGAGGAAAGGATATAGGACCAGAACATAATGGTATCTGAGTACCAGCTAATCTTGAGTACCAGCAACATTACCTTTTATAGCTTAGGCCAATAAAAACATTTATTATGTTATGATATGGTATCTCAATCATGCCGTATTGCTAAAATGTCCCTTTCTTTTAAGCTGCAATTTAAAATATCATGGAATGAGATAAGGTGGATTGTAGGACAAAGTAGCGTATAGTAAGTCTGCAGATATAGCTGGTAGCCACAATGGCAGAGTTGTGCCCTGCTGTCAGACAGTAAGTACAGAACATCAGAGCTGCTGGATGGTAGATCTAGAGATAAAGTTGCTCAAACTTAACTTAGTGTTTTTACTTGCCTTAATAGTACCACAGCTAACTTAATTATGCTTTGGTTGCAACAAGCAGAAATCGTAGGAAACAAATATACAAATCTCTATAGTCGATATATGTGGTTGCATTTTCTTCCTGATTGCAGTGATGAAACATTTCAAATAGGCTACAACTCTGATTTCTTACCTTTGTACTGCTCTTTCTATAGAAACGGCTGCTAAGACTCAATGATGATGTAGTGTTCAGAGCCTCTGACTCAAAATGTGAATCCAAACCTTTATAACCAATGTCCATGACATAACCCTATATAATGGTTTAATTTTTCATTGTTGAGGAAAGTAGAGGTCATTATTAAAAGAATCCTCAATCGCAAATTAACAGAAGGGAAAACTGCGGCTCAGCCCACAGTGTTATATAGGTGGCCTTTAAATACAGTTGAAACTCTGCCAAAATATTATCAATAGGAAAGTATCGAGGAGGATGGTGAAAAACAAAGCGAGAGTGGCAGTAGATTCTGTCAGTCTTGAAGTCATAGTTGGGAGAAGTTAGCATAGCATGATTTGTGGTCTTTTCCTCTCCTGAATTTCAGTTATCATGATTAGATTCAAAGGAAAGCTGTTAAAAGTACCACAGGGTACCCCTTCCATAACAAAAGCTTTTAAAACTCAATTTTTGTGTGAAGAATGTGTTTTACTCTCCCCTTCGTCTATGCCACCCCCAACTGTCTTTACAGCCCAGCATTAGTGGTCGATGCTAACAGGAAGCCAACTTGTGCTGCATCCAGCTCTGTGACCGAGCCGCGGTCTGCACAGATTGGAAAATCAATTACCAATCACACACCAAAGTCCCTGAGAAACACACATGCTTAGACACACAAACACACACACACAAACACACAACAAATCTGCAATGGTTCCATTTTACACAGTACACACACAACATCCTGGCCTTGTGCCCGCACACACACACACACACAGATGCACAAACAGAATGGATCCACTTTACACACACAACAACCCAGCACTGTACACACACTGATCAAACACAATGGGTTCCACCGCGCACACGCACGCACACTACACTCCACAGCGGCTGCACTTGATGTCCCAATAATCAACAGTGTGTGTGTGTGTGTGTGTCCTTGTGCATGCGAGAGTGTGGGTGTGTATGTGATTAGATGAGGGGAGATGTGGTGTCGTCTCCAGCATAAAGATATGGAGATGTATGCAGACATCAATTTATCATCCTGAAACGGAGAGGAAGAGGGAGAGAGAAAGGGAGAGAAAAAACAGAAAGAGAGAGAGAGAGAGGTGAGGAAGTGACAGTGAAAGAGAGGGATGCCTGTCACGTTCATAAACTTAAACTGAATCAAAATCAAACTTTTTTATGTGTACAAACACACATACTGAGACACACATCCATCTCTTAAAAATGTAAATGGACTGGATTTTGTAGCTGCATAACAATTGGTGTAACCCATTGGTCAACCAATCAGTAATTCAGCCAGCAAACACGCCTGCTGAAGGTTTCTTCATTGGCTTATTATATAGCTGGCAACAACATTTTTTTTAATGAAAACATTGTTAATATATTCCCCTGCAGTATGTGGGTAACACATAATAAAAGGTACTGAGTATCATGAAAATCAGTTGAAAACATTGCTAGACATGTTGAGTCTGACACCATGTTTGTATTTTCTCACATCAAAATCAAGCATACCTCTTTGCTACATGTAATTGCTGCATTTCCCAAAACTCGCAGTCCCTGATTCAGAATGTCAGGTGTCAACTGCTTCCACATCTTTATTATAGTTTGAACATCATTTAAAAAATAAATATAGCTTGCTAAAGAGGGCGCCAACATGCGGAAGTTACACGTTGAAACTTTAGGATGCATACACTATTTACCAAATGCCAGGACCAAAAGTATGTGGACACCCCTGACCGAAGTACTTATGTGTAATTTTGATCTGGGGCTGTTTCTCATGATTTGGGCTGTCTTCAATTAAGGTAAAACTTAAGGTGCAATAGGGCGTTTCCATCTTTGTGGAAACCGTTTAGGAAAAATGAGATTCATAAAGAAATTGTTTTCTGAGTTTGGTGAGGAAGAACTTGACTGGCCAGACCTTATTGTCCAACATCACTGCCTGACTTAACTAAAGCTCTCGCGGCTGAATAGGGGGAAATCCCTGCAGCCAGGTTCCTTGTGGGAAGCCTTCCCAGAAGGCTGTTGTAGCAGCATATTAATGCCCAATGTGTTGGAATGAGATTTTCAACAATCACATGAGGGTGTAATGTTTGGGTGTCCACATACTTTGTTCAGGTGTCCACTCATGCTTGGCCATGTTGCAAATGTCTTAAGTCACTGTGAAGGTTTCAAATATGGGGGCACCATTTATTTGAGAAGTAAGTATTTATCAGTTAAAAAGTGTTACCGAAGCCCAGAAACACTGACTGTGACAACAACTGATTAATTTCCCCAGAGAAAGTGAGAGTAAGGTAATTAGACTTAGACTTGTCATGTTACTTTTTAAGCAAGAAGATAGTGTCAGAGATTTACATAATTTGACTGAGAAATAAATGTGTTGGAACATACAGTATAAGTTTCAAGTAAGTTCTTGTGAAACATTCTTTTCTATATCTATATTCTATTCTATACCTATTCTATCCCAGACAGTGTGATTATAGGTACAATGTATGGGGTAAACCAAGTGTCACTGTCATCACACAACACTTGTCATTAAGTTCTCATACAATAGCTGCAGGTGCTTTTTAATCATTGAGGAGTGTTCACGACAATGACCCATAAGGTTGAATTTATATTTTCAATCAAGTTCAAGTTCAAGTTTTATTTGTCACATATAATCATGCAGGCTGTAATCATAGTGAAATGTGTGATCGTTAGCTCCTTTAATTATGCAATAAAAATAAGTGTATAAATAAGTCAGTAATAAGTAATAAATAATAATGTTAACTATAGTAGTGACTTTGAATAATAAAGTAAGTAAAAATAGTCTTAGGGCAATTCTTAGGCAATGTCCTCATTTCAAATCCTAGTGGCCTGAGGGTAGAAGCTCTTCCTGAGCCTCTCAGTGCTGGCTTGGTGTATCTGGTATCTTCTTCTTGACCACAGCGGGGGGAAAAACGAACACCAGGCAGTCGCTGTTCCTGATGGCTGTGGCGATGCCCTCGTGGATGGAGCGTGGCATGGCCTCTCAGGTCAGGCGGTGCCGGTGCCCATTGAGCTCCAGCTGGTACGAAGTTCTCGGCCTGCCTGCAAGTCTCGACGAGCTACACGATGGTGAAGAACTGCTGGTGGCCGCCGCACTTCTTCTACTTCTCCAGCACCAGCATGAAGAGGAAGCCGAAGGAAGGACTGCATCGTCACCCAGTCCACCGCGCCCAGCAGGTTGATGTCCGTGGCCAGGAACACAATGTCCTCCCCCTGGTTGAATGGCGCTGTCCGGTATTCCAGGATTTAGCCAAGTTTCGGTGAAACAAAGGATATTACAGTTCCTGATATCCCGATGGAAACTGATGCGGGCACAGAGGCCATCCACTTTATTATCCAACGCCTGCACATTGGCTAGCAGGATGCTTGGCAGAGGACATCCATGCGGCCGGGATTGCAGCCGATGTTTAATCCCTCTACATTTGCCTCTGTGTTTCCGCCAGTGTTGAGGTGGATGCATAGATGGAAGCAGAGATGGTCTTGCTTGTCTATGCGGCCGGGGTCGTAGCTGGCGTTTATCTCCTCCACCTTTTCCTCGATGTTTACTCCAATGTTTACATTTGAAAACCTACACCGGCCAGGCAGCAGAGCTGGCAGGAGGAGAGCCCACAAAGCCGTGAGTTGACCATTTCCTCATCTTGACAAGCGACTCACAGTTATATGCCATGACTGTCCAGCACCACTCACAAAAACCACAACCGATACTCGTAAAAAAAACGTAAATAATTAACGTAACAAATTTGTACAAACTTAGCGGAGCTAACAGAGAGGCGACTGGAGAGGTCCTCGCCAACGTTCCACCTATTGATGGTTGGGCTGAAGGTACTATACAGTGTAAATACATGATTCACAGTGCGATCGTGATGCTCTTTTACCCTTACATTGTATCTCTCACATCTAACATATTAGTCTTATCTCTTTTCTAATATGAACCATTTATTCCAACACATTCCAACACAAACTTGCATTCAGCTCTAATGGATAATTGAATGTTATCAACGTAGGAGCCATCTGGTAGCCATCAAACAGGCACACAATTGTCACCAAATAACTTAATTTTGACGTTTCAACACAATGCCACAGCACAAATAACACCATATTCAAGCTGTACATTAACATCTGAACATGCAGTGATTCAAAGAAGGTGGAACAATATTTCAGCTTTGGCTGTGTTGGAATATATCAAATGGCACACACACAAACTATGAAAAACACATGCACACACTTCTCTGAGAGCAAGTTCAAAAGCATTCTCCACGTGTTTAAAGCGGTGACATTTGAAGCACAACACAAACACTCATTTGAATATCTCTGAGCTCTGGAAATATAGTTCTCCATGTTTAAACCAGATCAGATTTGTTTGAAGTTTATCTCACATAGCAATATTTCACAGCGCAGTTTGCAGGAGGAGGAAGATTAAAACATACAACTCTCAATACCATCAAATAAATGTCTCATTACAATGGACTCTGCCTTCAAATACCATTCAAGTCATCTTGTCTGTATTTCTATGGCTAGGGACCGACACTGTGGACATGTCTGGTGAGTATCAATGTTGGCTTAGTATAAATGTGTTTAAGAGTCTTGTGAGACATTACATGTACTCTTCTAACAGAAGTGAGAGTGGTTTTGTTAGAAAAATTGTGGTCATAAACAGACATGTAAACTGATTTTCACCCAGATTTTATATTTCCACTAATCAAGAGGCTGTTCCTTTTCTTATTATACCATATATCAGTAGGAGTCCATTGAAGTTGGGAAATATGTATGTGATTAAACTGCAGAATGTTTGGGATTATGCTGCTCATATGGGGTATGTTTTCCTTTTTATAAATGGGTTTTGTTCTTATATTTCTCGCTAAAAGAAGCCACTATAGGTACCGCACATCACTTAAAAGTGTCCCACCGTACCACAGGAAAGACGCACCTTTGTTGCAGTTGCAGCCCACTTGTGCTGCAGTATAGCATGTGTTGCAGTGTACAGTAATGCACTGTGGCTTGAGATGTGATGTGACGCTGTATTGTATAGAGATTGTACAGTACACTTCACTGCAGATTTCAAACGTTCAGTGAACAACCAAAAGAGCAGGTAACATGTTGAGGGGAACCAGAGTTCCACACATGCTGCTTTACCGCAGCCAAAGTTACTGCCATTACTAAGGAAATATAAACACACATTAAAATGTCCAGGCTACATGCTCAACACATAGTCGCTGTGATTGCGTGTGATACTGTATTTGACTGCACTGTTTGTACTCTGACAGCTACTGTGCTGTTGTGTGCTGCTGGGTTGGAAAATACTGCGTGCCTACTGCAGCAACCAAACCGCGTTGGAACCACAGTAGAATTTAATGTATAAAACATGGCAGGCTGCTAAAAAATCTGCTAAAAAATCCCCACATAGGGACTTTAAAGATCAACTCAACTCAAAAATGCGTTTTTCTTATGTTTATGTCCCCTAAAATGCCTGACCTTGACTATACTGACTGTGCAAAGTTGGTCACTAGAGAGGTGTTTTCACATTTCTCCACTGAAGGGGGAGATGTCTGTGCACTTCCCTAAAATCTGAGATTCAAAGGTACAACGGGCAAGCTTTATTTGGGACATCACAAATCCGACAGCCAATCGCTGTCTGATAAAGTGCAGGCAAAGAAACCTGAAACCTCCAGCGCAGAGCGGACTTGTCAGTACAGACAGCGAGAGTTTGTGTGAGCTCAGTGAAAGACAGCAAACATGATAGAGTGTGCAGTATTTGGATGTAAACCGGACCCTGGAGCTTCCTTGTAACATCATAGCAGATATTATTGTATGTTTCACACCCACTAACGCTGTGTCAGCCACTGCCAGTTACAAGTTAACAAGTTAACAAGCTAGCAAGCAACATAAAGAAATAAAAGATGCTAACTACACTCACCATTCTGCTAGTCGCCGATTGTGGTGCACAACAGACTCCTCATCTGAGGCTCAAACATGTAAGTTCCGGGTACTTTGGGTGGAAACGCGGCTTATGTCTGAATATCTCCGATTTTAACGCTAGCCATCTTGATGTGCACTGCTCTTTGACCTCTCTCTCAAATTCTACACAGAGTGGAATTAAATAAACGATAAACAATTCAAGAAAAATATGCAGGAATAAATGCACATACACATATGCATGGAGACACACACACACACACAAACTGAGGCAGGTGGGCCGATGTGATATGCTACATCTCTAAACAGACCTAGTTATTGATTGTGTGAAAGTGTCCATATGTGTGTATATACGTACAGTATGGGTGTGTATGTATTTTCAATGCTTTCCTCCTACCTTAACTATCACCTAAAACACTAATCTGATCTAAACTGAAACACGGCCTAAATGATAAACACATTCCATCCACACAACTAGGACCACATAACAAACTAACATATTTTATTTTTTTTTATTCAGCGAATGTATTGATTATGCTGCAGCTCATTTGGAAGTATTTCTGATAGCCAGCCCGGTCAGGCCAGCAACAGCGGAGGACCTACTGATGATAACCATTCAAGAAACTGGAAACACACTGACAACAACAACCTCTACCTTTACTGTAGGAAAAATAAACACTTCATTTTTTATTGTAACGCAGTCATTTGGAGAAAAAAACATCAGTTTGTCTTTCTTGGCAGAGGTAGAAATAAAACAGTTTAATCAGTTTATTGTTTCGTCATCATAAAAAGGAGGAGCATAACTTTTTTGCTCCGTAATGGAAAAGGTTAAAGCAAAGGAAAACATTGTCTATTCATCCAATTAGATGGTGAGTGTCTAGAGCACATTTTTTTGTGTGCAAAGGTCACGTTAATGAGCAGCAGAGAGCCGAGGCGACAGACCCACACGACTGTCAAACACAATCTGTTAGGATGTGAGGGGACTGAGGTTATTGGACTCTGCAGCCCTGACTGACCCATCCAGTTATTTGTCAAAACAGATTAGTAGGTAAAAACTAGACCTCAACCTGCCTTAAAGGGATCGGTCACACAAATCACAAAATTAGATATTTTCTCACTTGTAGTATCTAGCCATGCAGATATCACTGTGTTTTGAGATATGCATGTGTAAACCTTGTGTTTCCATAGGGTCTATTTCTTTGGTAGAAAGCTCCAATACTGTTACCAACTGTTAACGACAAGTGGATTATCGAGACAAACCATGACATTGTTTGAAGATACTGGTTTTTAATTTTGAAATGTAATTTTTCAATGACTTGAGCAGTACAAACTTAGATTCACCTTCATTGAATCATCATTTTTAAGGTTTCCTTTAGAATGTTAACTTATTCTTTACCAAAGCATTAAATAAATGGGGATTGTACAAAACATCTTAAATGGATGCCTGTGCTATGGCTAAATATTCAATAATCTCTCACAGTCCAGCAACAGCTATACACTAGAGTTGCCGTGGTAACACCGTTCCTCCTCAGATCTTGATTGTGTCGCAGATTTCATGTTATTCCACTGTGTGAAGTGAATACAACCAAGGCTAAAGCCTGAAGGAAACACACACAAATAGAATTCACTTTTCTCTGTGATTCTCCATTCTCTCTATTTCTCCCCCTCACTTCACTGTGTAATGTACATAAAAGTTTCAAAGGCATGTAGCCTGTACAGCCAGAAGCATACAGTAAACACAGTATCTGTCCCACGAAAGTCTCTCTGTCTGTCTCACTCCTTTATCTCACTTTATAATGTAAACTGAAAACAAGCACCAATGCATAGCTCCATTGCATGCAGTACATAAAGTACAGCTTTGCATACTATTATTCAGTGCCTGAGACAGGAGTTATTTTATAATAGGGGGGGCATTAAACTGACAGTGTGCCTCAGCCTTATTCATACTGTCAAATATTAGTCCCAAAGTTGATCCTGCAATATATTTTAGTTATGCCTTCCTTAAAGATAAAGAAATACATATGTTTCTTCTGGAAACACAGCACAGCTTTCTGACAAATACAAAATAAGTCATCCAAGAAAGGTTATGAGGACACAGACCTTTTTCATTGCTCAATTTCATTTCCCAGTAAGCCATGCCATTGAGTCAGAACACTGAAACTCAAACAGGAACACCAAAAAAGAATGCAGCCATTATTAATGTTATTATTTAAACCTGTGCTGTACCTACTATGTCGTGTCAAAATGTCTCCTGTGGTTAAGGCACATCAGCTCACACACAACACAAGACAACACCAAAAGAAGCACAAGTAAATACCGCAACATCTGGGTGAATTAAAAAAAAACTTTTTCCAGCAGCCTCATTTCAGCTTTTCCACCTCACACAACCATACATTAAAGACTTTTTAGTAATATTCTGTATGCTATATTTGTATGCACAAAGTAAAAATGCAGCTACTGATAAATTGTGTGTACATGCACATTATGCATAGGAAAACTGCGTAAACAGTTGTCCAGAATGACCTACTGGAGTGCTAGTTTTAAAAAGGTTTGAGACTAGTTATTAGAGGCTTAAGGTTAGAACTACATGTAACAGTAACGTCATGTGCAGTCTAGTTTCAAGCCATTAGAATAATCACTGCCATTCAGAAGCTATATGATGTATGTCAACTACGTGAACTATGAAAGGTGCTTTACAAATAAAGTTTATTATTAATTATTATTATTATTATTATTATTATTACCAAATCATAACAAATTTCCCACACGTGTATTTGTAGATGTCTTTGTTAAATTTCACCCTTCACCTTTGCCTATATGCATAACATATATAAACATTTACATTCCAGCTATATGAGGCAGACCTTTGAATGTAGTGTTTTACCTTCTGTGTGTGTGTGTGTATATATATACAGTTGTGCTCAAAAGTTTACATACCCTGGCAGAATTTTTGCTTTCTTGGCCTTTTTTCA